>APFE030602981.1:0-39810 GCA_000404065.3 Pinus taeda | reverse complement strand
TACAACTCCCACTGAATGTGCAATATCAGGCCTTGTGCAAACCATTGCATACATTAAGCTTCCAACTGCTGATGCATATGGAACTTTAGACATATAATCCATGTCTTCTTGGGTCTTTGGGCACATTTCCTTGCTAAGTTTGAAATGGCTAGCAAAAGGTGTACTAACTAGTTTTGCATTGTGCATATTAAATCTTTTCAACACCTTTTGTATGTACTCATTCTGAGACAGTGTTAATTTGTGATTTTTCTTGTCTCTAGTTATTCTCATATCGAGGATTTGTTTTGCAGCTCCCAAATCCTTCATTCCAAATGAATTTGCCAATTTTCTTTTGAGCACATTTATTTCCTGCATGTTAGATCCTGCAACAAGCATGTCATCTACATACAATAACAATATAATATAGCTGCCATCATTTTGCTTTTTCAGATAAACACAATGATCAGAGTGACATCTAGTATAACCTTGTTCAGACATAAACTTGTCAAATTTTAGATACCACTGCCTTGGAGCCTGTTTTAAGCCATACAAGCTCTTCTTCAACCTGCACACAAGTTTCTCCTTCCCTTTCACTTCATATCCTTGTGGCTGCTGCATATATATCTCTTCCTCCAAATCCCCATGGAGAAAGGCTTTCTTTACATCTAACTGCTCAAGATGCAAATCTTCAGCTGCTACAAGACTCAAAATAGTTCTGATTGAAGTCATTTTAACAACAGGAGAAAATATTTCATCAAAATCAATACCTTTCTTCTGTGCAAACCCCTTCACCACAAGTCTAGCTTTGTACCTCTGTTTTCCTCCATCTTCTTCCTTCAACCTGTAAACCCATTTATTCTTCAATGTAGTTTTTCCTGCAGGCAACCTGACTAAATCCCAAGTCTGGTTATGCATTAAGGAGTCCATCTCTTCTTCCATGGCTACCTCCCACTTCTTCCTGCTTTCAATCTGCATTGCTTCTTCATAACATTCGGGTTCACCGGAATCAGTCAACAATAAATAATATAATGAAGGAGAGTATCGTTCAGGGGGTCTACTTATCCTGGTAGATCTTCTAACACCACTTTCAGGTGTTTGGGGTGCTTGTTGTAGTTGTGATGGTTTCTGTTGTTGTGGTTGTTGATTATTATTATTTTCAGGCACCTTTACTTTTTCTGTGATTTCATCAAGAACTGCATATTCCTTGTTTTCCTTTTCTTGTTTCTTTCCTGCAACTGATCCTTATACAAGACCTTTTCATTGAATATTACATCTCTGCTCCTAATGATTTTGTGATTTTCATAATCATATAAGCGATAACCAAAATCATTAACACCATATCCAATAAAGGTACATTTCTTTGACTTTGCCTCAAGCTTTGTTCTATTTTCTTTATCAATATGGACAAAGGACTCACAACCAAAAGGCTTTAAAAAGGAGTAATTTACCTTTTTACGTGTCCATTCTTCCTCTGGAACACCACCATCTAAGGAATTTGAAGGCCCTCTATTTTTTAGATAAACAACAGTATCTATAGCATTTGCCCAAAACTATAAAGGGAATCCTGCATGTAATCTCATGCACCTTGCACGCTCCATGATTGTTCATCCTTTCTGACACAGCATTTTCTTGTGGTGTTCTTGGAACTATATTCTCTTTGTGAATTCCATGCTCTGAACAGTACCTATCAAACTCTTTGCTGCAATATTCACCTCAATTTTTTGATCTAAGACACTTCAATTTCTTTCTTGTCTCCATCTCAACCAAAGCTTTCCATTTCTTGAAAATATCAAATACATCAGATTTATTCTTAATACAATAAATCCAAGTTTTTCTAGTTGCATCATACATCTGTATGAGCAGGTCCCCATACATCTGTATGCATAAGCTCTAATTTTTCGCTCTTCTTTTCTTTCCCAACTCTAAGAAATCTGACTCTCTTCTTTTTTCCATAAATGCAATTCTGACAGAAGTCCAAATCAAAATTCTTCAAACCTTGCAACAAATTCCTTGAGTGAAGAATCTTCATCCCCTTTTCACTCATGTGTCCAAGCCTATGATGCCATAATGCTGCATCTGCTCCTTTGGAAGTTAAAGCATTAACATAGTTAGAAATACCATTGCATAAATACAATGTACCAATCTTTTCACCTTTTTCTATTACCAGGGCTCCTTTGGTGACCTTCCAAGATTTATCTGTGAAATTTGTCACACAACCTTCACTGGCTAACTTCCCTATTGAAATCAGATTTTTCTTTAGATCTGGAACATGCCTTACCTCCTTTAGTAGCCATTGGTTTCCATTCTGCTGTTTTATAAGAACCTTACCCATTCCAACAATTTTACAGGGTTTAGCATCATCCAAATGAACTTGTCCAAAATCTCCTTAAAATAGTCATCAAAGTATTTCTTATCAGGTGTGGCATGGAATGAGGCCCCTGAATCTACCACCCAAGAATCAGTAATATTTTCGAAAGAAGGAATCAAAGCATCTTGTAACACCTCACCTGTCACATTTGCTTCATGATTGTTTTCTTGTTGTGCATCTCCTTCTTCTCCCTTCCAAGATCTACAGTATTTCTTTACGTGTCCTTTCTTTCCACATTTCTAGCACACTATCCCTGATCTGGACTTGGATCTGCCTTTCCTTGATTTAGTGCGATATCCTGAGCTATTTTCTCTTTCCATTTCTCTTCCCCTAGACTCTCCACTCAAAGCATTTCCTGATGTCTCACCGGAGCTCTTTTGTCGCATTTCCTTGCTAAGGATAGCACCGACAACAACATCAAACTTTAAAGTACTAGATCCAGAAAGAGAGTTACCAATGACCATTACTAAACCATTCTAACTTTCTGGTAATGAGCACAAGAATAACAAAGTTCTAACTTCATCATCAAATTTTACCCCTACAGAACATAACAGACTTGTAATAGTATTAAAATCATTTAAATGGTCTGCAACAGATCCACCTTCCGACATCTTCATATTAAATAATCGTTTCATAAGAAATACCTTGCTTGAGGCTAAGGGTTTTTCGTATAGTTTCTTCAACGCCTTAATCAAACCCTCTGTCGTTGTTTCCTCCGAAATGTTGGAGGTGACTGATGTTGCAAGGCACAACCGTATTTTTCAAAGTGCCTTCCTATCGAGAATGTTCCATTCTTCATCTGTCATACCCATCAGAATCTTTGCTTTTACACCCAATGATAGGTATAGATCTTTCTGATACAGATAATCTTCCATTTGCATATTCCATAGTGAGAAGTTTTGGTCGTTAAATTTCTCGACCCTAAACTTACCATCTTCTGCCATTGCTCCCACTCGAACGACGAACCCTTCTTTCCTGCGAGTTTATCAGCCAAACAGACCGTTGGCTCTAATACTAGTTGTTATAATACTATATATTACGGAGCAATGGAACACATAAAATATTTCAGAAATATAAACACAGAAAACGCATAAAACAAGAGAGACACAGATATACGTGGTTCACCCAGTTTGGGCTACGTCCACCTCGAACATCTATTCCTTCCTTTCTATTATACAGGAAAATGAAGAGACACAACCTATAACAGATCCGCTGTAATATTCTCTGTCTTCTCTCACAGTCTCGCCTCTCTATTTTTCACTCACTGAATACACATCTATTACACAGCCTCAAATACAATGCCCTCATACAAAGAGAGGGGTTTCCCTCTAGGGAAAAAAAACCCTAAACTAGACATAAGTTCTACTATTAGATCATCTGCCTGATGAACAACTTAGATTGACTAGAAATTACTATACCTTTACAAGGAAATTTTACATCTGTTTTTAGCTTTGGGGGCGTTGCCCCTGAGCCCCCGCTGGGGTAACACTAGCCACTAGACACCCCAGCCGGGGGGGATCGGCCTCCTGGAACCCTATTGGGGGGGACAATTCCCCCCCGCATGGAGGGATGTACAAACTTCCTGGCGTATACATCCGGCTAAAAACAAAGACCTCTAAACAATCATGCTCCACAGACAAAGTCTATCTTCCTCTGCACTTATCGATTTTTCTGAAAATCTTCCCGACTGGGCAATTGAGCTTCACCAAACCCTAACTGAACTATGCACTACGTAGTCTCGCCCCTAAACGTTGTGACTTTCTTGTCTGGAATTGCACAGTGCACAGTCACTATTCTCCAAGGTAGTTGCACTCTGTAATTCCATAGCATAGTAGCCTTCCTTGACCTCGAGAATTATTTAAGAATTCCTCCCAATCTAACTTAAAGTATGCACTTCGAACTATTATTCCTCAAGATTTTCCCCTTGCTTTCTCTAGACCTACAATGCATAGATAACCTAGCTTCCCTTGGACTCCAGAGCTATGCACTGGTGTCCCTAGTGTCCTACCTCATTCAGAGCTCACTGACCTCAAGAGTTGCATAGATTTTTCCTCAAAGTCTCTCTACTACCTAGTCTCCCATGCCCCTGAAAACTATGTAGATCTATCTCTGACAGTCTCATCCTGGATCAACTACTGTCTGCCTGAACTACAGAATCTTGACTCCTAGCACCGTCTACATAATTTCTTTCCACAGTGGGGACTGAACTTAAAGGTTCCTCAGTAAAGCCTGAGCTGCACTCTCTGTAGTCTTAGTGATCAACCTCTCTCCCTGTCTCCTAAAACTACTCAATGCATAGTTAATAGGCCATCTCCCGCAACCTGTAACCCATCCTAGGCTTAATCCATGGATAATAATGCATCATATTAAGATAGGGAGTTTTCAGATTGACTTCATCCCGTCATGAGTGAATTATAGGAATAGGTACACTATCAAGTCATGGAAAGATGAAAAAGAAGGAGAAGAAGGAGGGAATCATGGCTAAACACTCACTTGTAGCTGAACGGATGAATGGACCTACCAAGAGAAAGAAAAAGGAACAGAAGTGTACAACCACCTTCCAAGACTAAAGATCATTAAAGACCCCACATCACTAAGTTATGCGGAGGAGGAGAGAAAACATATCCAGGGGCACATCCATCACTCAACAACAATAGTGACTTGAAATTTCCATATCATCAAGTCATCCCATGTCAGTAGTGTGCTGCCAAGTCGTGTCATGAGTTGTCATATGCCACATCACTATCGTGGGACATGTATATTGTAAATTAAATGTATTATAAAGTGGAAGTCCAATGGAAACACATGAATATGAAGAGTCGTGTCAGTTGAACAGTCATGAGGGTAGGCAAAGAGTCACAAGGGGTAAGAATCACCCGTTGGTTATATATACCCCCTCATTGTACGAGCAAAGTACTTTTCACCTTGGCTCCTCCCACAAGGAATTAGAGAGACCAGCTAGTCCTTTGAGGAGCAAGGAGTGGCTCCAATGTCACACTACTAGGGCTACTGATGCACAATGTAAATATTTGTCTTGGGACTATGGATTATTAAATAATCCTTTTAAGGCCAGCATGTTCTTCATGCATGACTTACTAATGTTTGTAAGACTATTCTATGAATGTTTGTGTTTCATGTTTTCTTTCACATGTACTAAGATAGTTGAACTCTTTTGGTTATTTTAGTGCTTATCTTGTTGGGAATGTGTTGTAATGGTTGGTATTGATGTCTCATCCTTGTGGAATACTTTGTAGGATACTAGAAAAACCTTTCTTTGCTTATGATTTATAAGGACCATCAAATCCATTGTGGACAATTCCACTGGATGTTAGACGAAGCTTTTGTTGTTCATTGGTTATAATGACTGTTGCATCCGCTAAAGAATATTCTGATAGGTGTTGGATAGGTCCTTCTAGTTCAAGTTTGTCTATTCTTGGGTGGTACTATTACCTTTCACTTAGAGGCTCACTTTTCTACCCCCCTTTTGCAATAAGAGAACCTAGCCATAGTTGTGTTCCACACTCACCAAGCACACTCACCTTGGTTTTCGAAGATATCATTGCATCACTCTCTTGCACTGAGAGCTAGAGCCAAGGAAAACCTTTAGGTAATTGGAAACTAGGCCCTTATACTAGATGGGAATCCTACACCAAATGGTGTGAGGTATGATTGGGACATCATATCAAGGAGATCCCCTAAATGTTGGTGGGTACATCACAGTCAACAGGTGCTAGAAGGATGAAATCTAGTATTTTATGGTTGATTCTCCCACCGAACCCACTAATCTATATTTTGGTCAAGGTGACATCGTTCAATCCATCTCCCCTACTCGTAATTATGAAGTTGGAACCTCTTCACCACTCAAGCTTGAACAAGAAATATCATATCATCAATTTTAGGTCGTCTGCCACATCATTCACCAGTTTGAAAAATCTATTGGATTGATTACATGAGTAATCACTCTTCCATATTATCAAAATAAGAGTAAGACCACCTCCACAGGAGTAGTGATCTCGTCTATTGAAGAAGAATTTATTAACACTCTTGAAGAACTAGCAAAAGTTGTGGAAAGGAAATAAGAACCTCCACTCTTTCAAGGAGGAGGAGGCAATACCTTAGTCTTAGGTTAAAATTCTGGCAGGGGCAGGGGGGGCAGAGAGGAAGTAAAAGAAGAAGAAGAAGCATTGGAGGAACCATAAGCTTCAGAATAGGAGGAGGTGGACAATGAAGAAGAACAAATGGCAGATTAGTATCTAGATTGGATGACTCAAGCCCCTTTTGCACTTCCGGGTGTCATGCACAAGTTGTCGAGGCACGAGCAGAAGCTATTGATGAAATATGACACTGACAAGACAATGAAGGTTGAAGATCACTTAGAAAAAATTTGGGTACATCTGCAAACATGTGAGGTACGTTATGATTATGTTGCATGAAAAAATTTTCCATGTACCTTGGATGGTAGAGAAGTTGTATGGTTCCACAACCTTCCTCTAAATGCCATCCAAAATTGGAGGGCATTCAAAAGAATATTTCTTGAGAAATTTGCTGAAGATAAGACCCCTGCCATGTTATTGAAGGAGGTAGAAAGTATTAATATGGAGCAACAAGAAAAGGTTAAATATTTCAATTAGATGTTCAATCTCATCTTGAACAAGTTTTCGGATGAACCAAAACTTCATGACTCTATCACCATCAACTACTACACATTTTCCTTTCCGACAAGTATTGCACATTTTGTAAAGCGAACTACAAGACGAAGATTAACAAAAACCTACGAAGAGGATATTGCCATTGAGAAGGACCTATGGATGATTGGAGTCATCACGGATGATGAAACCGTAAAGGAATTCAAGGACATAGGTGAGAGATCTTAGGCCTCTTTGAGCAAAGCTAAGGAAAAGGAACAAAATTATCTTAAAAGCCTTACTTGTCTTGTCATGTCCCTAACCATTGAAATGGCTATAGTTAAACAAAGGACAAGTGAGACTGTTGTGAGAAGTAGGCCCCCCATGTACATGATGAGAAGGAATACAACTTCCTACAGAAATAGTAATTAGCTGACAAAATTTGTACAGAGTTCAAATGTGGCACTGAACATTGGAAAAATTGGCAATGATTTGTATTACACGTAATATAATGAAAACCATTCGGAAGATATGTGCCCACAGTGGAATCATCTCGTAAGTAGAATAATTGTGCATTTTATAGACCCAGTCATGGTTGAGGAATAGTCTGAGCCCAATGAAAAGGAGGAATAAATTGATGTAGCTGATGAAGATCCAAGCATTGGGCATGTAGTAAACATGTATCATTGTGTTCTTGTAGCCCAAAAAAGCACTGCCGATAAGGAACCTCAGAGTGATGTTCTGGCCAAGAAGCAGACTAACTGATACAACTTGATAAGTCAAGGGCCTAACACTCTAATTGACTTGTCGAAATAGAAATTCAAATAAAATCTAGCAAGAAAACTAATTCCTCTGACTAACTCAGCACAAAACACTCAAAGGAAGTCTGGGAAAATAGTTCCAATGAAAAGTGCTTCTGCTAGCAACAAAGACAGAACCATCCTGCCATAAACCATAAACCCAGTTCCCTCCCTGGACAACCCGGTCAATCGTCCCACTATATATTACAACTTTATAGAATATATGAAGAAGGCTTATGCAAACATCTCCCCGTTTGATCTTATAAAGATCACAAGCCATCTGGACATCCTTCTTTAGGGACTTCGACAAACTTCTACTGGTAATGATAACTCTTTAAAAAAGGGATCTAGTAAGTCTCCTAAAGCTCTCAGATCTATAGTCAATGCACTCCTGTTGGAGGAAAATATACTCTACCCACCGTTATTATTAACATTTGAAATCTTCAACTTCAGTGTCAAAAATTTCTTGGTTGATTTGGGTGCATCGGTAAATGTCATGCCACTACCCATGGCCAAGAATTTCAATGCTAAACAGGACAAGACAAATGCATAGATCATTCAACTAGACAAAACACGTGTCCCATAAATTGGTGAACTTGGGGATTTCATTATTTGGTTATCAGCTACCGGTGAGTTCACCGATGCATCAACATTGTAATTGTGCACATTTCAAAAGCATATGGGGTGTTACTGAGCAGAGGCTGGTGAAGTAAGCTGCAAGGATACTTTGCCACAAAATTTTCACACTTATGGCTTCTGTACAGAGGTAGGAATAATCATATTTGGTTAGAGTATGAGAGATACATGAAGTACACTGTGACCCCAATGAATGGACATAACGAGCCAATGGATTTCATAGAACATATTTTTGGTAATTGTTTTCTGGAAAGAAAGTTGGGGTGTTACCTTGGAGAGCCATCCCCAGTTCCACCAGACACACAGTTGGACCTCCTTCCATGTCCAACTAGCAATAATGAACTTTCTAAGGTTAGAAATAATAGTAGTACCAGTAGTAGTATTGGTGTAGTAAGCAGTGCTTGTACATATGATATGTGGACAATGTATTTTGACGAATCTAAGACACAGGAGGGCTCTTGAGCTCATTTTGTTTTAATAGACCCACTGTAGATAAAATACTTGATCTCTAGCTTCTTCGAATTTGTGTGGAAGAAAAACACTACACAGTATGAAGGACTCGTCTTGAGCTTACAAAAGTCCATTGACCTCAATGTTGCTTTTCTGAAAGTGGTAGGTGACTCCAAAATCGTGGTGCATTATGTACGTAACACTATACATTGTGTGTCACCTCATCTTAAGAGTTATCAACAAGAGGTACGGTGACTCATATCTTGCTTCCAAGCTTTTAATAATATTTTAGTATGAAGAATGCGTAATGTAGTTACTGATCCTCTTAAAAGGGCAATTGCTAGGATGTTACTTTTAAGGGATGACTTTTCTATTAAAATTCTATGTAAACCATCTATCCCAGATAACATAACTAACTTACACATTTTTTATGATGACCAAAAAATATTGTACTTTATGGCCAATACTGACGTATTTAAAGACACTGTAAGACACAACTAGTGCAGGAAAAGGAAACCTCATCCCTAATGGTGTGGTATCACTGGAAAAGTTGTATGATCTGTAGAACCGCTTCTAGGAACCCGTGAATGCCAAGACCAATAGTTCTATGTTTTCGCATGAGAAATTCAACTTGGGAAATGAGAAATATCTAAAGTATGTTAATACCCGTACTTGTTGCACACCACAAGAGTGGCAAGCTTTCATCCGCTTATTTAAGTAGTACTGCAATGTCTTTGTGGGGACATTCAATGAGCTCAACACATATGACACGTGAGTAATCCAGTATGTGATACCAATCAAGGAAGGGGCCAAGCCATTTGAATAGAAATTAAGGAGAGATCTCCCAATGCTTGAGGCCCTCATACAAAATGAATTGAGAAAACTATTACATGCTGAGATCATTTACAAGGTGTGACATTCAATATGGGTATCAAACTTAGGTCCTATAAGAAAGAAGTCCAGGAAGATCCGCCTATGTGTATATTTTTGTAATCTCAACTATGCCTCGGATAAGGACAATTACCTAGTGTCATCCATGGAGCAGATATTGCAAACAATATTTAGGGATGAAATGTTTTCTTTGCTCGCTAGATTTTTGGGTTACAACCAGATTCTGGTAGCATATTTGGAGAGATTAAAAACTATATTTTGAACAAACTGGGGCATGTTCACATTCTGACGAATGTTGTTTTGGCTGGTCAATGTTGGTGCGACATTGCAACAGGTAACGTGCATCACATCTCATGGGATTATTAGACAAAGCGTAGTTGTTTGCTTTGATGATGTGACAATATTTTCCAAATAGAGATAAGACCACCTACGCATTTGAAGAATATTTTTGAGCGATGCCAAAAATACAAGATATCCTTGAATCCCAAGAAGAGTATCTTTGTAGTGTCCAAAGGTAATCTCCTAGGACAGACCACTAAAAAAAGTGGGATCAAGGTTGACCCAAGCAATATCAGAACCATCATGCAGACTCCCCAACTAGTGAACAAGAAAGCCATGCAGCCCTTCTTGGGGAAGATCAACTGCCTCTGAAAGTTCATCTCCGACTATGTTGAGATTGTTAAACCAATACATGATATAATCATGAAAGATGCAATCTACAAATGGGATAAAAGGGAATAGGATGTGTTTTCCTGTATTAGGGAATTTGTAACAGAAGCACCTACATTGCACATCCCATACTTCAACAAATACTTCTTGCTCTAAAATTTCACTTCCAACACCTCTCTTGCTACTGTGCTCAGTCAAATGGATGAGTTGAATAACAAACGACCTATCTCCTTCATGAGTGCAAGTGTACAAGGAACAAAGCTAAATTACCCCACTATGGAAAAAAAATCTTATGTAGTGTATAAGGTGATAAACCACTTTACACCCTATCTATTGAAAAATTGTTGTATTATTTTTTTTTCGCACCCAAAAGCTATATAATTGCTTGTTTAGTAAGAGTTGGGTGAAAGAAGGGTGAACTGGATGACCGGATTACAAGAATACAATCTTGACATCAATCTAGTTCACCATCAAGGGTCATGGCCTTTGTAAATTAGTAGCATAAGAAGTAAACACAAAAGAGGAAGAAGAATGACTCACAGGATGGGAGCAAGAGATCAATATGTACAACATTGAGCAAGCCTCCCCCACTTTAGACAAAAACTCCTTGTATGCATATGTGTGCTAATAACTTGAGCATGGCACTATGCCCTCTTACTTCTCTATGCAACAGAAGAGGGAAATCACACTCAAAGAACTGTCATATCAGTTGGTGCATGGGGTGTTGTTCAAGAAGCACCACAATGGTATATTGCTGAGGTGTTGGGAGGCACGTGATTCAAAAAAGGTTTTATGTGATCCCCATGATAGACTAGCTAGGGTACACTTCACAAGCAACACTGAAACACATAAGGTCATCTGCGCCAATTTCTACTCACCTACATTATTCAAGGATGCTCATGCCTATGCTCGCAAGTTTTTTTTGGTCAAAGATGTGCTGGTAGGAATTAGAGGCCAACAGCCCAGTTGTAGCCCATTGCAATAAAAGAACCTTTTCAATAGTGGGTCCTTGATAATATTGGCGAAATTTTCCCTCACTCATCAAAGAAACATTGTTATATGTTAACAGCCACTAATTATTTCACCTAATAGATAGATGCATTTCCCCTAAAACATGTAAACAATCACGAAGTCATGAGCTTTCCACTATAGAATATCATCTCCAAGGTTGGCGTTCCTACACCACTTGTTTTTGACAATGCAACATACTTTTCCTCGTTAAAGCTTTATGCTTTTGCATTGGAAAATGGTATAATTTTGAAACATTCTGTTAATTATTATCCAAAGGGGAATCATCTTGTTGATTTGATGAATAAGAACCTCACCTATATCATTAAAAAAGCCGTATTCTCTGAATAATGAAACTGAATCTTTGCTTTGGTGAATGCCTTATGGGTTGACCAAGTCATGTGTAAGCCTTCTCTGAACACCTCCACTTTTTTCCTTGTGCATGGAAAAGAATGGATCCTGTCATCGAACATCTACTTTCCCACTCTCTAATTGTCCAAGGAATCCCAAGGTAAACCTTGTCTTCTATTTCAACGTAGGATGGACACTTCGTAAAAGCTACAGGAATGAATGCTGAAAGAAAAGTAAAAATTTTCACTTCACTAGAGTCGTATCAATAGACGATTTAATAGAAAGTATGTAGGGAAGAATAGCTATAGTGTGGGTGACTTAGTCTTGAAGTGGGACAAAGCCATGAGGACAATGGAAAACACACTAAGTTTCAATGCATGTCGATTTTTCCTTACATAATCCACAAAAACCTTGGCCAACACATGTATTATCTCCAATCACTTAACAAGAAGATTGACTTTCTCTGTGTCAATGGAAAAGACTGAAAACAATATTTTCAATGAAGATCTGGGGTTGTGCCCCACACTATGTATGTAGTCCTTTATTGTTTGTTGTTTATGTTTTTTCTTCAGTTTTGTGTTGTTTTGTCATGTAAGTAAGTGTTGTGCCTTACTGTGTTGTGGCTTACAAGTGTGTGTCTGGCTGAAGTTTAAAGAGTCTTGTGACATTACAGTGCTTAGCTAGTTTTATGTCTATATTCGTTGGGTTGGTTTCACCTTTTGGTTGATGAAGTTATGAAGGAAATTACAATCCATTTGTAAGGAGAATTTTGTTCCAACCATGAACCTGTGTCCATTCTGGCAACTTCATGCATATACTCAATTTTTTCTTTGGTGTTTTCAAGCCTATCCAACTAGTATAAATGGAGAAGGGAAAAAATCTAAATGTGAAAACCTAAATTAGAGGTCTTTATATGTTTTTCTGAAGGAACAACCTCTCCTACTCTCAATAGGTTAGGATCCATCTTCTGCCACAAAAAAATCAGTGTCGATACATAGTTCTCTCTAAATAAATAAATAAAGGAAAAATAAGAGAAAGGCTTCCTGTGCAAAGAGGTGAAGCAAGAAACTCCACCAGTGTACTATCCAGGCTCACTGGCAGTGGAGTAATTTTTGTTTGACTACATGGCTCCACAAAGGTACCTTCCAAGCCTACTATTAGTAGAGCAATAATAGAAATGAAAAACTATACTCTGAAAATCTTAAGATCGAGAGCTAAACTATTGTTCCCTATATGAAACCTTGCGACTATGCTAAATCTTATGTTGCGCTAAATAGAGAAGGTAAAGAAGTGCCCATATTTTACAATCGGGTATGTGGAGGAGCCAAAGTAATCTACACAATGAATCAATACTTCCTAAAGGACCAAGGTCCTACACAGGAGAAACTAAATAAGACAGAGAAGCTGGAATTCAACCAATGTGTCACCAAGTGTTGTAGTGGCTACAACACCTCCAAAAATTTTGCTTGCACTCAATTTTCAGAGCCTTCCTTGGTATTTCCCTTGATTGTTGCAATGAATTAAGCTCACTTCATGAACTTTCCTAAAATTCTTTGAATGATTTCGCTTGTTGGATCAGTTGTTGTCTTTTTCCATGTTTGACTATTTTTCCATGCTTGCATACCATTTCTAGTGGTTTCGAAGGTTGTCCATGTGTACACAGGCTTTCCTATCCATGTAAACATCTGTCAAACTCATACATAAAGTCTTGAGAATTGTCACACAAGTGTTGTCATGACCATTCTAAAGTTTATCTCAAGTTTCGCACTTATCACTTCTTCTTATGAGACAATCACACAGAGGGGAGTTATTTCTTTTTTCTCTAATGGTCTATGTTGTCAACTCCTCAAAGTGTACTATGTGTGTGATCTCTAGTTCAATGTCATCACAACTCTACCTTCCTCCCACATCTAGACATTTTTCTGAAAATATTCCTGACCAGGAAACTCAGCTTCACCGAACACTGATGGAATTGCACACTATATAGTCTTATCCCTCAGTGTTGTGACCTTAGTTTCTCGAACTATCTTCAATTTGTGATAGCCCTTTAGTGCTCTACCATTCGTTCCTTGACTTTTTATGTGACCGCAGGCCAACTCCCTTATTGGAGCCCCTCTATCGATGGATTCCAATCAGTGATTTTAATGTTATTGGCATTCAACGATTTCATGACGTCGTATTTGGTTGCACCCTTTCGATACTTATGATTGCCGATATGTAGGTTCGCCTATCCTGCTCAGCTCTTGGTTCTTTTCTCTTCCTATGTCCATTGGCTAGACCCCTTATCAAAGCACTTTTCTTAGTGGATCGCAATTTGTGCTTTAACCTTGATGTAATAACATGCCTCAACCTGAAAATGTCGATTTACAATCTCCGATGTGACATCATCATCTACCATGTGTCACCCTGTTTTGGCCCCTTATGACCCCTCAACATGTTGAATTTGCATGCCAAGTGGCCGTCATACTGCTACGTCAGCGCCACCATGTTTTTACCAGATCCAATAATGCTCTTCCACATGGCTCCCTAAAGGAGAGAGAAAAGGTTCACCTACCCTTGGTTTTTCTACCAGTTTTATCAAAATATTTCAGGAATTTCCATTATTTTCAGAGAAAACTTGAAGCCTTTTTAAACTATGCGGTGGATTTTAGGTCATCCTAAAAAAAACATGTTGTAGATTTTTGAAATATACCTTCATCACACATTTTGGCCAAATGTTGATCACACATTATAAGAGAAAAATGGTTGGGAGGTCTCATATGGTTTTAAAAAGTACCTAGTTCAATGAGCCAACACTTTTGCTAGGAACATAATAGAAATTTTAGTGGGATTTTGAAAAAATCTTGTAGAACTTTTTGGAAATCTTGGTTGTAGCTGTCAAGGTTGAGGATTTTGGGTGTCCTAGGGGTTTTTGATAGTGTTGAATCTAGGACAATTACACTGCACAATTCCAGATCTCAATAACCTTCCTTGACCCCCAAAATTGTGCAATTGTTCCTCCCAGTCTGACTTAAACTACACACTTCACACTGTTAGTCCTCAATTTTTTCACCTTACCTACTAGAACACCACAATGCAAACTGAACCCAACGTATCCTGGCATCCATAATTGCACATAGGTTCCCCCCAATGTCCTCCCTCAACCGTTTCTCACTGACCTCAAGAACTGTTTATATTTATCCTCCAGGTCTCTCTGCTGCCCAATCGCCCTTGCTTATGAAAAATGCATATACGTGTCTCCCAGGGTCTCATGCTATATCAGCCACTATCTGCATGAATTACAAAATCATGGCTCCCAGTGGCCTCTGTACAATTTCTTTCCCCACCGGGGACTCTGTTGAAAGGTTCCTCAATCAAGCCCGAGTCGTGTTCTACACAGTATCAGTTATATACCTCTTTCCTTATCACTTAGAACTATGCAATGAGCAGTTGTTGGGCCCTATCTTCTAGCCTGTCACTTTCCCTGGGCTCATTTCATGTATAATAGTGCATCATGTTAGGATAGGGATTTTCCAAATTGATTTCGTCTGTCATGAATGAATTCCAAGAACAGGTACACTATCAAGTCATGGCGAGATGATAGAGTAGGGAAGCATTCCTAAAGAGTCACTTGTAGTTGAACAAATGGATGGACCTATCAAGAGCAAGGAAAAGGAGCACAAGTGTACAACCACCATCCAGGAACCTAGATAATTGAAGACCCCACATCAACAAGATATGTGGAGGAGAAGAGAAATCATATCCAAGAACACATCCATCACTCAACAATAATAATGGCTTGACATTGAAAGATCATCAAGCCAGTCCATGTTAGTAGTTTCGAGCCATGTTGTTTCATGAGTTTTCATATGCCACATCACTATTGTGGGTAATGTATATTGTAAATCAAATGTATTATAAAGTGGAGGTCAAATGGAAACACATGAGTATGAAGAGTCATGTCAGTTGAAAAGTTATAGGAAGTTGAACAACCATGAGGGTAGTAAAAGAGTCAGAAGGGGTAAACATCACCCCTTGATTATATATACTCCCTCATTGTATGAGAAAATGAATTTCACGTTGGCTCCTCCTACAAGGCATTAGAGATATCACCTAGTCCTTTCAGGAGCAAGGAATGGCTCCAATGTACCACTAATAGGGCTCATGATGTACAATGTAAATATGTGTCTTAGAACTATTGTTGAATAACAGAAGCCCTTTAAGACCATCACATTCTTCATGAATTACTTATGAGCGTTTGTAATACTATTATGTGAACATTTGTGTTTCACATTTTCTTTGAAATTTACTAATATAGTCGAACTATTTAAGTTATTTTAGCTTATCTTGTTAGGACTGTGATGTAATGGTTGTTATTGTTGTCTCTTCCTTGTGGACTATTCCGCTAGATACTAGACAAACCTTTATTTTCTTATTGGTTATAATGAGTGTCACATCTGTTGTGGACTATTCCACTTGATGTTAGATGAATATTCCCTTTGTGATTGGTTGTAACAACTCTCACATCCATCTTTTACTATTTCATTGGATGGTGGATAGGTCCTTCTACTTCGTGTGTGTCTCTTCCTAGGTGGTATTATTACCTCTCACTTAGAGGCTCAGTTTATTCCCCCCATCTGTAGTAAGAGAACCTAGACACAATTGCGTTGCACACGCACTAGGAACACACACCTTTCTTTTTTAAGATACCATTTCATCTCTCTCCTGTGATGACAACTAGAGCCAAGGAAAAACTAAGTAATTGGGAATGGAGCCTTTATATTGGATGGGACTCCTACACCAAACGGTGTGAGGTCTAATTGGGAATTCATATCGGAGATATCCCCTAAATGTCGGAGGGTCCAACACCGTCAACAATCCCATATAAAAATATCTACTTACAATTGTTTTTCAAACGATAATATTTTTTTTGTAAGTCAAATTTCTATTCATAGATTCAAAAGGAAATACATCAGAGGAAAAACATAGGTAATATCACCCTGACTAGTTTTGTTGACTACCACTGAAAGCATATGACAATGAGACAAAAAACAAAGAGAGACAAAATCCATAATTTCCAAGGCCATATTAACCAGTAAATAGACAGAACATTTAAAACACTTGTATCCATGCAAGTCATTAGAGGTTATGGAGGTTGGGTTGCCCATAGTCATACCAGTAAGTGGTAGAGGATGAGAGGAGCATTGGACATACTCCTCGAAACGGCCCATCCGAGCCTCCAGTTTCTCGACCTTCTCCGAGAGAAAATTCTGGCTACACTAGACCACAACAACATGCTCTAGGGTATGACATTGGAAATAATGCACTTTGTTCATGTTTTCTCTCAATTGAGCATGCTCCTCCAGACGATCCAGAATTGACTGAACCAGATATCGGTAGTGCTCCATCTAGCAGTCTTATCGGTGATTATGGCCACCTTGATTGAAAAACATACGGAGCCCAAAAAAACCACGATGAACCAAACCCACTCGTTGCAAAATAGGCATGGTGAGGAAACCTAGAATCAAATCTGATCCCTCGCATCTACCACCTTGAGCTGTTGACCCCACGCATCAAAAATGACTCGACGAGCCACCATCTCTACCTCCTAATGCCCTGCGACTCGAACTCTCTTCACTTAGACCTTCTAGACTCCCTCCAACATTTCTAGACACTAGCTTGACTCGAGGTCGCAACTTATCTATGCCTAGCCTAGCTGACTTAGGCAACACTTGGACTAACGACCACCTTGAGCAAAGAACCGACTACATCCTTGAAACCACAATACCACCTAAGTGAGATGAAGACTATTTTCACCACAAAATTGATCATAATGGCTAATTTACTAAATGGATCAAAGTACACCATGTAAGGCCAATTTTACTTGCTTTCACTTTGAGAAATTACTTAATAAACCACCTTTGTTAAGTAATTTATAATTAATCCCATGAAGAATAATTAAATAAATCACTATTTATTTAATTTTCTTTTAGGAATAATTAATTAAACCATTAATTAATTAATATTCCTTGTCATATTTGACCTAGTTATGAAAAATAAATAGATAAATCATTAATTATCGTATTTTTCTCTAAGACTAATTAGTTAATCACTAATTAATCATTATTCTTTGTCAAATTTGACTAAATCCCTTAGGAATAATTAAATAAATCATTATTTTTTTATTATTCCATAACCAATTTCTTGAGATGATAAATAAATCATTTATTTATTTATTATTTCTAAATAAAAGTTTAAATACTTTTTCCCTCCTCACCAAATATAATAAAATATTCCATGTGGTTATTCTAAGGATGGGGTTAATAATATTTTATTATTGTTGATTATTCGAGGATAACTCAATATTTTGTTATAAATTGAAGAGTTTTCCATTCATTATTCACTTTTAATTATTTTCGTTGTTGCAGTCACTGCTGTAACTATGATTACTTTCATTATCGCACACCACTTTTTCCATTTGAGTTCCCATGGAGCTCAAACAATTTTTTGTTGGGTTTACACATTATAAAGGAGAGAGACTCTACCAAAAAGTTGAAGACGTTTGAGAGTAGCCAAGAACCCATCCCATAGAGGGGGACTAGTAACATTTCTTTGTTCCCTTCACAAGTGTTATAATAAAATCTATTCTTTCTATATTTGGTTTCCATTGGATGATTGGCATTATTACTGTTTCTTTTTTTTGTTTAACTATAAATGTAGCATAGATCAGAACTTTGGCAGGTTTTGTTTCTATCAGTTGTAGCAAATCTACAATGTTTAGCAGCCATTTATATTATTGAGACTACTTGTCATCCATAGTCCTAAGTGGGTTTTTTCATACACATTCGAGAAGAAAACACTACAACAAAATTGGAAACTCCACTCGTTTTTTACTTCAAATCTAGAAACCTGGGTGACCTTCAATTTTCAGCTTAGGGTTTCTTCTTTTTTCAGTCTCTTAATGTTGTTTACTAGCTTTTTAACCCTAGATCTATCAATTTCTATCTTCCGAAAGTTTTCTGGTCTTTTCCGCATGTCACAGGAACTAGTTGTGACAGAGACAACATTTTTTTTTAAGATTTGCCAACTAGGAATCAAGCAGAAGAAATCACACTTTTTCACCCAGAAAGTGTGATATGGAGTCCAAAGCACACCTTTTAGCCCAAAAAGTGTGATTGCACCTAAAAACAGGTCAGTACCTACGATTTTAGGGTTTCTGAGTTTTTATCAAATTTGTTTCTTGGTTTTGCGAAGAGTTGTGTGTTGGATTGTTTAACCTCTATCTAATCCTCCTCAGGCCTTGATCTACTCTAATTTACTCGTCAAAGTGCAATTTAGCCCCTTAGGGCTTCTAGTACACTTCCACCTTTATACGAGGAGTTTAGCTGAGTAAGAAGTCTAAGTTTCTATAACAATTTCAACCATATTTTCTAGCTTTTTACCCTTCCATTCCAGATTTTCAAAGATACGTTGTGTCCATCCATATTTTCATATTAAACATTTTTTGGTCATTTACCTTAGGGTACCATTGGTTTCCCAAGGTTTTTAACCCATCTTCCTGTCTTTTTGCAGTGATCTTCGTCTCCGGCTTTTTGTTGTTGTTGCACCACTTTTTGGCAACCTGGTGTCATTTGATCCCAGTCACACTAACAATTAGACATCTTGACCTTTTTAGTGTGTTTTTCTTTTGATTTCACAACCAACCAACATACGATTTGTAAACCCATTTTGGGTGGGGTTTAGCTAATTTTTTTTTTGTTTATTTTCTCTTGTTAATTTTAGTTTATTTTCAGCAACCTTTTTTCTTTCATCAAATATGATTTGGGCTTATTCAATAAACACACTTGCACATAGAAGCACACCTTAAGCAAAGGGCACTTGGTTTACACCACCAAGCCAAGACTTAACATAATAAATTTATCTCCCCTCATCGAGACAGAGGCATATTGTTGATCTCATTTCATCATTACTATGTCATGTCTGTCTTAACATCATCATGCCACCAAGGCATTTGTCGTGGATGCTCTTAGGCCTTCATCCTTAGTTTCTGCTTGGGCATATTACTCCTCCCTGCACGGTTTGAGTTTATTGTCCCTCGAGTCCCCATACTAACTCTTCTCCTGGTTCATCTGATTCCTCATTTGATTATGAGACTCCTTCATTGCACATCGTCACCATGTCTAGACCCACAGCTAGTGTAGGAACCCAAACTGGTGTTGGGTCCGGTTCTACCCCAGTGGTCAGATTAAGCAGAACAGTCTCAGGAACCATTTTTGAAGCCCCCATGCTCCCTTTTATGGCTACGTTAGTTCTATCATATGTTAGCCAGTTGATAAATGATCCCTTACACCACGATGATAGTTGGCCTACTATGCCAACTAAACTTCACTTAGACATCCTGAAGTTTTAGGGTAATTCTGGAGAGGTCCCTACCAATCATGTTTTCTCATTCCACATGTGGTGTTCATCCACCTCCATTACTGATGAATCCATTCGTCTTCGACCATTCTAATGCACGCTCACTAAAGACACTGAAAAATGGTATGTAGACTAGCCCTCCGTATCTTATTCCATTTTAGTGACGATTGATAAATGGTTCATCTCATATTTCCAATTACCTCTCTGGTACAACATTGGTACGGATCTATTGACCTCATTTCGTCAGTCCTCCGCTAATCACCTTTTCAACAATGTTTAATAGTGGCGTAGAAGGAGGAGCACAAGTCGTGCCCCACCCTTTGAAGACGTTGTTTATCTAGAATGGTTTCTTTAAAGCCTTTAAGTACCGATTGGAAAAGATGTCATGTCCCATTTTCCTTAGACAAAGGAACAAGCTCTCCAAACCACTCTAAGATATGACTTGATTTATGCACAATCTGGTTATGTATGTACCATCATTTTAGACATCCCTCATCATGGAAGTACCAATGCACCAGGGGCATCTCACATTGTCGATGGTATCATTAGAAACCTTTCACATCGTTCGCCATATACTTAGCAAAATTATGACTATCCACATGGGGCACAAGTTCCTCCAACACTTATGCCCCTCTTGTTAGCATCATGATTTTAGGGCCCCAACCTATCTACCAAATCGTTGCTCCTCCTTATGCATAGTCAAACACTCCAACCCCTCAAGCATTAGCATTGTAGCCTCCCATGCATCCTCAGCCCTAGCAACCATCGCCCCCTCAGTGTCAAGTGTTTGCAAAACAAATTGAGACCAATCCCCAAAATTAGAAGAAAAAGTATAAGGGAAGGGTAACAAGGGTAACTATGGTAATCAAGGTATTCAGCCTAGTGAACCTTAGGGGAACCAGCCTAACACTAACAACCAACAATAGGGAAACCAACCCAAGAAGAACAAGGATATTTTTATAAACAAGCCTTGTCCATGTTGTGGTGTACATGGCCATTATACACATGAATGTCTTCTCTTACCACAGATCCACCAAATTTGGGAAGCTCAAGTAGCTTCTAGAGTTCAACGCTCATATAGCAATCACCTCAAAATCATGTGCCATCTCAACCGAAAGTGCTTACAGATCCTTTCCCTTAGCAAGGATTTGTTGCTGCTCAAGCTTAGCTAGGTCAAGCAACCCATCCCCCCAAATCTTCTGGTCCTGGTGACTACTAGATCCTTATGATGAATTCTGATGAGGTTAATCCCTTCGAAATCAACCTGTAAACTTGGTCGCATCAATATCACAAGCCATCCACTTCATCTGCCACTAAGTCCAAAACCAAAGCACCTGTTAATCCTCTTATGAAACCAAATGGTCCACTATAGATCCCTCAACCTAAATTTGAGGAAATTTCTAAGGTCACCAAGGGACCATTACATTGTAATGTGACTTCTAACCGAGCTTCTCATACATACAATATATTTGACGACTTGGAACAATCACCTGCCACCATGTCGACATTGGAAGTACTCCAATCGTGCACATATCAAAAGAAAGATCTACTAACTTTTGTGGGCACAGTAGATCTTTCTGACAATCATTTGATTTTCTTCCCAGTTGATACGTCAGAACATCCCCCATTGCCTTGATCAGTTGCTTTCTAGATACCGGTATGAGTCTGTAATGCCATCAACTTCTGATACACTATTGACAAAGGTGCATCCACCTGTGTGATGTCCACTGCCATTTGGAAAAAACTTAAGTCACCTGAGTTGTCCCCCTCCACCATCACTTTGCGTGCTATGGACGACACTCTGCCTAGCCTCTCGGCATGTACTGCAACTATTCGGTGACTCTTGTGGGAAAGACTGTCCATATAGACATTGAGGTTATTGATACACCCTTATATTACAACATTCTCTAGGGTCGTAGTTATGCATATGCCATGTCAGCCATCACATATACAGTTTTCTGCAAGATGTGCTTCCCCCATGAATGGAATATTGTTACCATCGATCAGTTGACTTACTACAAGCCAACATCGATGACTACCCCCGAGTCCATTATCTCATCAGTGTCAGATAAGCAGTCTCCAACTCCCCTTACCGGTGTTTTGCCCAGAGTCTATAAATATTACTCATTATTCGATGCTTTCCCTAGTCCTCCCCTCTCATCTCAGAGCCTAACTCTTTGAGTATTTTCTTGCTACAAGCATCATGGGCTACTCTCAAGCAGTCTGGTGCATTCAATCAACAACTAGCTCCTTAACACCCTGTTGTTACCATCCCAGTTGAGCCCTCTAAATCCACCCCTGAGAGCCTTGTCCGTTTGTGGGTGCCTCTCCTATGTCTCCATCAGAAATTGTTCCTCCACATCTCAACCATCTAGGAGCTATTCGACCAGGACACTACCCTGCAGGCTAGATATCATTCTTATTCCCCCCTCTGGGATAATTTTTGTCCCTGTCATGCCTTCGCTAGTCCTCCCTGACATGACTCTGGGGATCCTAGTATGGTACATTGATCCCCTCGCAACCATTCCACCTCGTTAGCTAAGACATTATCATGCTTTGACCATGGTTCAATCGGTCCCTACGGCCCATGCCGTTAATTCAGTTCCATCACAACCTCAACAAGAACCCACTGCTTTGGCACAAGCATTTGGAAAACCAGGCAAAGCTAAAAGGAAAGAACCTAAGCACAAGGCTCACAAGGCTCCTCCATCCCTTGAGGCTGTTGGAAATAATACTGAGAGGGGGGGGGTGAATCAGTATTATCAAATCAATAATCTTTTCATTTTCATCCTTAGATTTATATATTCTACTTCGGTTAAGGATACCCGCGTATATACCCAACTGTGTTTAAAGCAACTAGTATATATCCAATAAACTTATGATTCAGTTAATTGATCTTCAATGAGTGCCTTAGAACATTATCAACCATATTAACAGTAAATAGGTGCAGTAAAATAGAACAGATCATCACACATAAAGAGCACACATGAACACCATGATATAAGGTGGAAACCCAATGTGGGTGAAAACTACTTGCTGCAATTTGTCTCTATCTTCCTTTAATAGAAAACTTCTTTTACAATGCACTGGTGCAGTCTCATACCAGTACGCAGGCTTCTACCTGCAGAAGGCTACAACCTTCTCTCATTTTCAGTTTTTACTGGAAGGGAGCTACAACCCCTTTGCTCATGTACTAGCCAATCCATTTACTAGTATGTAGGTGCTGGCCTACTGAAATGCTCCAACCTTTACTCATTTTCCAGCTGCTACTGGAAGGGAGCTATCACCCCCTTAGCATCCTATACTAGCTAATGTACTAGTACGTAGGTGCCTACCTATAGAAGGCTACAACCTTCTCTTTCTTCCTCTAGGTACCACGTTTCATAAATCTTTAGACTGGATACTCATGGAACACAACATCATAATCTGAAGGCCATGTTTCATCCAATTTACATACTGGACCCATCAACAACATTGAAGCACAAAATTAATCATCACTGCAATACACCCATCAACTACACCTGTATCATCAATCTCGGAATCACCCAATACTAAACACTGAAACCCTATCAACAACACAGTCGCTGGAACACAGAACAGACAACAGAATTCTGGAACAATAACCAGATCCAACTGCAACTTCAAATATCATATATTATAATGTATACGCTACTATGAAGAACCAAACCAGCATACATACGCACTTTCACCAAACGCAACCTGCGTACAGATCTACAAATATTTTCTCATAAATTTGCAGTTGTTCCAGACATCAATCATACCCACATCGTAACATTTATAGAACATTACATGCGTCAGTATATAGATCTAGAATGAACATGATCAAACCTTACAGAGATGATTCATTCCAAGCCATTTAGATCCTGATCTATCCTTAGATCTTGTTCTCCATCAACTGCTTAGGTTCCTCCTTAGCAAAGCATCATGAACCCATAACATGTAGACTCAATCTCATACTTGATCAAATATTCAAGACTTTCTCAATGCCTTTGCCTAATGATCTTCTTCTCCTTTTATAGTCTTAGGCCTTACTCAATACCATGGTCCAAAACCATTGAGAACCAACACTAGGGACCCAATACCTGGGTTCAACACTTTCGATGCATTACCAAGGACCAAAACCATAGGTCTAAATACCACGAACCCAAAAATAAGCTTTCCCACATGTACATGCTTTTCCGTGCATATGCATACGTGACGTTTGATCAACAATCCCACGTGTATATGCGTCTTTGTATATAGAGAACCTGCGTGTATAACCTGCGTGTATACCCTACTTGGTATATAGCAAACCTGTGTATATACATGACTTGGTGCATAGTGAACCTGCGTATAACCTGCCTATGTACGCGACTTGGTATATAGTGAACCTACGTATATACTCATCTTTCTTCATTCTTTCTAATTTGATCATCAATTCTTTGCTACTGACCTGCTGCCCTATAATCTGTTATCTTTCCATCAAGGACAACACTTGTATCATAATTCCAACAATCTCCCTCTTTTGACTTGATGACAAATCTAACTTGTCATACTGAGAACTGTCATCTGATTCCTTTGAGCTGTCCCGCATCCCATGTATTCTATCACATCTAATATCTCTTCTGTAGATTCGTCTGGTTATATATAAGTGAGTTGTTCTTCTATGAGTGGGTTTCCATCAAGTACAACACATGCATAATAATGCCAACAATCTCCCCCTTTGGACATGATGGCAACAACACCAAATCACTCTCCCCCTTGACATCAAGGGCAAAGGGCAGACCAAGATATTCTCTTTCCTTGAAAATCATTCCACTGACCATACTCCCCCTAAGTACCTGCTGAAATCTCTAAATGAGCTCCCCCTTTGTATATGCCAAGGTGTACCAATCTGTCCATGCTCCTCTGAGTACATGCTGAAATCTCTACTCTACTGAAGTGTGTTGTTCATGCTCCCCGTAAGTGTAAGCAAGGTCTGCAAAAAGATGTTCTACAAGAAAGCACATGACTTTATACATCATACTGACCTTCCTATCACCAAAGACTCATACATACATCCATCTCCCAACCAAGTGGGGATATATCAATATTGACTCATCCACCCAATCAAGTGGGGATATGCCAGATACCAAATGTTTATACATGACTAAAATATTTCATCATCCTTCCCATGCATAGTGGGGGTACAAATTACAACATATGACCAAAAGAGATTCATCTAATGACTACAATAGATAGAGACAAACTATTACATCAAGAGTCTTG
This sequence comes from Pinus taeda, assembly GCA_000404065.3. Lineage (NCBI taxonomy): Eukaryota > Viridiplantae > Streptophyta > Pinopsida > Pinales > Pinaceae > Pinus > Pinus taeda. The sequence continues at coordinate 14,368 of APFE030602981.1, read as the reverse complement.
TTATGAGCTTTACATGACATTTATAAAAAAGACCAAACATCTAAATAAGATCATGATAGTCATCAACAATTATCATACACAATGTGTGATCTGCTCCATAATCATCTGACAACAACATCTAGACCAACAACAAGGTATGTTTGCATCGACTCATCCTTTTGAACAGAATTCTATCATCATATAGATAATAACTCATCATCATCATGTCTCCAACAATTCATGTATCTAGCACTATGTATCTTGAGCTCATTTGTCAAGACTTCTTGATATCATCAACAGTAACAATCCAAATCCACATGAGCGCCAAGAACTATAGGAATCCTGCATCATAACTATAATATATGTCGACAATAGCATAAGAGTAACTCATCATCAAGTGTATTCAAGCTTCTTATCCTTATGAAGATCACCATGTAAGCACCATATATGTATCCACAAATCTGATCAGAACACCAACTATGTAACCCCAAGAATCATATGAGATTTTGTCATGGACAACTCATAACCATAGCAAGATGTATCATTTAGCCATATAAGCATCATCACCAAGGACTACTAACCATAGTGCCAACAATGCATTATTAAAAGCATATGCTCCCCCTGAACCTGTGCCATCTTGCTTATTGTCAGATCTGATCATGCATATATCAGCAAGAAGTATCATTAATTTAGTATCACAACACTTTTAAAACATCTTACAACTATCAAGACATTTTCACACATCATCATCAGATTGTAACCATTATCAAACAAGGCAAATAATGGACTAAATCATATCAGACCCTTTTTCTTGAGTTTGTGCCACTGCTTTTCTTTTAACTAACATATACGCGACTATGCAGTCTCTAATTCACGTATATACGCGACTTCCCTTCATGAAACTTACGTATGAGATTCAGGACACTGAAGTTTTACACTTTTAGCTCCCTCTAAGTCTGTTATGTCTGTGCATTGTGCTATGCCACATCTTTCCGGCTGTACTTCCTTCTTCTTCTATATCTTCAAGTGTGATGACGTTTTCTCCTTTTGGTATGGTGTCCATATTTTGTTGATGCATTCCTTTGCTATATGTCCAAGCTTGTTACATGCAGAGCATATTACATGTTTCATATTTGTTTTTGTAGAAATCAGCAGTTTTGTGACCAAACATATCGCAACAAAAACAATGTCCCTTAAAGTACCTGGAACGTGATGATCTTTCTGTGTGATGGTCTTGAACCATTCTTCTTCTGCATGTTGCTGCAACATGTCCAAGATTATGACATACATAACATTCAACATTATTCATCATAGGAAATAACTGACTATCACTTCCATAGTTAGGAGTAAGAGATTTTCTTTGAAGAATTTCTTTCCTTGGTTGTTGATGGGATTGACTTCTCATCTCCTTGTTTAGTGTTTCCGATTGCACATTAGAGTTCCTTGTCTTATTTTGTGAACTAGATTCACCTTCAATAGATTCATGAAAACCAAGACCAGTCTTGATAGCAGGAGACCTTTGGCTACTAAGAATATCATCTAAGATCTTAGTACTATCTTGAAATTGTAGGAGCTTATCCTTTTCTTCTAATTTATCTTTTAGAATATTTACCTCAACTTGATGTTTCTCTTCCTTTTCAAGATACCGCTTCTTCATGTTTTCTTCAGCTTTTCTTCCTTCTTCCAACTGATGACTTAATTCAAGAACTTTGTTTTCTTGTTTTTCACGAGCTTGGAGTAGATATTTATTCTGCTTCTTTGATTCTTCAAGATCTTCTTTTAGCGAGAGGATTGTAGCTTCAAGACTTTCATAGTAATTGGATCTATCTCTGAGTTTCTTGATTATTGTGATTTTTTCATTCACGTCATCCTGCAAATTTTGACTTTGATCTTCCTTTTCCTTGAACAACTTCCTTACCTTGTTACCTTCCTCTAGTTGAGCTTTTAGTCTGGTAGCGTCTTCTTTGAAGGCACATTCCCTTCTGTTCAATAGATCTTGTTGGTCTCTAATTCTGTCTATAAGCCTTTTAAATATTGCCTCTATTCGATATCTGTCTTGCTCACCCATAAGAGCAAATTTAGTTGTTTCGTCATTACCTTTATCGTCTTCAAATGGATAAATAGATGTATCACCAGAGGATAACAAATTCATACCTGATAGTTCTTCATTCTGAAGTGATTCTGAATCTGAAGTGCTTCTTCCACATATTCCCCAATCGATTCTCCCACTGCTATATTTCTTTTGAGATGTCTTCTTCTTCTTAGGCGCTTTCTTCTTAAGCTTCTTTCCCATTGTTCTACGAATCTCCTTCAAGCGATCAAGCTTCTACCAAAGGACCTTCTCTAATACCAATTGTTGGAAATAATACTGAGAGGGGGGGGTGAATTAGTATTATCAAATCAATAATCTTTTCATTTTCATCCGAAGGTTCATATGCGCTACTTCAGTTAAGGATTCCTACGTATATACTCAACTGTGTTTAAAGCAACTAGCGTATATCCAATAAACTTATGATTCATTTAATTGATCTTCAATGAGTGCCTCAGAACATTATCAACCATATTAATAGTAAACAGGTGTAGTAAAATAGAACAGATCATCACACATAAAGAGCAAACATGAACACCATGATATAAGGTGGAAACCCAATGTCGGTGAAAACCACCTGCTGCAATTTGTCTATATCTTCCTTTAATAGAAAAATTATTTTACAATGCACTGGTGTAGTCTCATACCAGTACGCAGGCTTCTACCTACATAAGGCTACAACCTTCTCTCGTTTTCAGATTTTACTGGAAGGGAGCTACAACCCCCTTAGCTCTTGTACTAGCCAATCCATTTACTAGTACGTAGGTGCTGGCCTAATGAAATTCCCAAACCTTTACTCATTTTCCAGCTGCTACTGGAAGGGAGCTATCACCCCCTTAGCTCTTGTACTAACTGATGTACTAGTACATAGGTTCCTACCTATAGAAGGCTACAACCTTCTCTTTCTTCCTCTAGGTACCACGTTTCATAAATTTTTAGACTGGATACTCATGGAACACAACATCATAATCTGAAGGCCATGTTTCATCCAGTTTTCATACTACACCCATCAACAACATTGAAGCACAAAATTAATCATCACTGCAATACACCCATCAACTACACCTGCATCATCAATCTCTGAATCACCCAATACTGTAACATTGAAACCCTATCAACAGCACTATCACTGGAATAGAGAACTGACAACAGAATTCTGCAACAATAACCAGATCCAACTGCAACTTCAAATATTATATATCATAATGTATACGCTACTATGACGAACCAAACTTGCGTACATATGCGCTTTCACCAAAGCCAACCCGCGTACAGATCTACAAATATTTTCTCATAACTTTGCAGCTATCCCAGACATCAATCATACCCACATCATAACATTTACAGAACATTACATGCGTCAGTATACAGATCTAGAATGAGCATGATCAAACTGTATAGAGATGATTCATTCCAAGACATTTACATCCTGATCTATCCTTAGATCTTGTTCTCCATCAACAGCTTAGATTCCTCCTTAGCAAAGCATCATGAACCTATAACTTGCATACTGGATCTCATACTTCATCAGATATTCAAGACTTTCTCAATGCCTTTTCCTAATGATCTTCTTCTCCTTTTATAGTCTTAGGCCTTACTCAATACCATGGCCCGAAACCATTGAGAACCACTACTAGGGACCCAATACCTGGGTTCAACACTTCAAACACAATACCAAGGACCAAAACCATAGGTCTAAATACCATGGACCAAAAAATAATCTTTCCCACATGTACGCGCTTTTCCGTGCATACGCATACGCTACTTTTGATCAGCAATCCATGTGTATACGCGTCTTTGTATATAGAGAACCTGCATGTATAACCTATGTGTATACCCTACTTGGTATATAGTGAACCTGTGTATATACGTGACTTGGTACATAGTGATCCTGGATATAACCTGCCTATGTACGCGACCTGGTATATAGTGAACCTGCGTATATACTCATCTTTCTTCATTCTTTGTAGTCTGATCATCAATTCTTTGCTACTGACCTACTGCCCTATAATATTTTATCTTGCCATCAAGGACAACACTTCTATCATAATGCCAACAGAGGCCCCAAAGTTGTCACCTCCATGCACTTTGTGTAAAGTTATTGGGCATGCCACCAATAATTGTCCTGAGCTTCCTCATCTCAAACCTTTGGTTCATGAAACGTTCCCTGAGTCAAATATTCATAAAGTCCATGTTAACTTACCGGATCCACCAAAGAAACTCAGAATGTTACACACAAATCACCCTTGTGCTCTGTGTGATCATCATGTTTACTATTCTGATTGTTTCACTCGTCTCAACAAATTTCATAATTTCCTTGAGGCGCTTCGCGAATACAAGACCAATCGTAGTGGAACACCTACTCCTATACCCATGGATTATGGTACCATTAGTAAACTAGAACAACTAGACTCTGGTCCCACAATCGTGATCCCTCCCCCCGATGTCGAGATGATGGACACCACATGCCATATCCTTTGCCTTTCGTCATCCTTGACTTCCTCGCAAGGAAACCTTTCTAAGGTTTCTCTACATGCTTCTATTGAACCTCTTTCGACAGAATCCCAACTCTCAACATCTATAGATCCTCCATCTACTAGCTCCTTGTCTACCATTCTAGATGATGAGTATGTCAACCTTCTTTCTCAGGTTGATGCACCAGGTACCACCGTCACATCATGTAGTCAATCTTCCTCCCATCCACCCATCTTCCATTCTGATGAGGACATCATGGAAGCTATGTCTACCCTTGATTACCCTTGCAGTTAGGAAACGAGGCATATTTTTTGGAGGATTATAAAGGCCATATCCTTTTTAATTCTCCCAATGCACTCTACCACAAGGAATGTCACTCATAGCATATCCCTTTAATTTGCGTGTCGTTATTTTTGTCATGAAGTTAGGTAGGTTGCATCATCTCATCCATTGTCTTTTACACATTTCAAATGGATACATCATCCACAGTGTATATCAGTCATGCCGATGATGCGAGTCACTTCTCGAGGAATTTAGCCTCAATAGCCTGGGTCATTTTTACCCCATTACATACGTTAGTCCTTTTAAGTGGTGTGTGAATTGGATCTGCCACCAATAACCAAGATGAATATGATGCAATGATAGGTTTGTTAGTCGATTCTCTTGCTCATCGCATCCTTCATCTTCATGTTCATTTTGATTCCTTGCTACTTGTCATGAAATTGAATGGTGTCTATCATGTGCATAATCAAGTCCTATTTAGAAAATATCTACAGGTTAAGTTGTTGGCACATGAATTTGAAAACATTACTTTTAGTCATGTTCCTAGAGCCCAAAACAAATATGTAGATACCATTGCAAATAACATTCTATATTGGCATTTATCACATGTATACCAAAAAATACAACCACAAACACAGCACATGGAAAAACATCATCGTCATATAAAAATCCATAATAATATTATGTATCATATAAGTGTTTGGATCCCATAGCTCTAAATACATTAGACATGCCCATAGCATGTTCCAAAAATAAAAATCAAATGGACCCACGAGTCACCATATCTAGTCACTGTCCATTAGATCCCATGCCAAAGGCTTTCATCCACCTCCATGTAGATTGCATACTCTTTGACTAGCCATCATCATGCGCCGCATGATACCTTGCCACTATGAGGGAAGGATGGTACACTCATATGTGTATCGATCGTCTAAATCATGCCATCCATGCTCAGGAACTTGGGTCAAGAGTACCTCACATCTACGGTGTAGATCAGCGAGTAGCGCACTATGCTGTGGACCCTGACTCGACGACAATATTCCATGATCTGCAACCCTAGGAATTGCGACTCATCCTACATATCCTACTAGCTTTACCAATGCTATGTCTGCATACCACGTATTTTACACTTAGTACCATATACATGTGGTAAAAATATGAAATGCACCATAAAATAACAACTCAACACATACCGTCTAGTCCCCATGCTCGCTCGGCTGGAAGTCGTAAGTCAAGATCACCCTAATAGTTCATCCGAGGCTATAAGGATAATCATCAATGTAAAGGGGCATCTGATTCCAATATGTGAAAAACTTGGGTTGAAAAACCTGTCTAACTCCCACTCCTCCTCCTCTCTGTACTATGTGCCCCCAATGGCACATCCTGGGATCCTGTGGGCCTCCATCTCAAATCTGTACATGAGGACAGATGGTGGGTATCTTCTCAAAGAAGAATGCACCCAAAACTATACCAAAAGCATGGTCACAGTTCACCTACCTTCTGAATAGACTTAACTATCATTTCACTGATGACATCATCATATAGGACCAGCTATAGTATGTCCCAGCTAAAACACTCTCAACTAACATCATCTACCCACCAGGGATGTGGTGGAATGCTTGGCTTCCCAAGACTCGTAGCACAACTGCAGTAACAACCCGTGTCTCTAGCTAGTCTAGATCACTAATCAGGATGGTTGTGCCCTTGACACATACATCGCATGGACAATGGTATTCCAAAAACTCAGTAATGTTCATCCCACGAGACAACACCAGCTGAATATCCCCCACCACTCCTAGGGGAGGCAGTCCCATCAAGAAATAAATATCCTATAATGTGAGCTCAATCTTGTGCCCCTGCATGAGAAATATCTCTTGGATTGGATCCCAATAGCTCACAATTATCGATTTTAAGGGCTCACCTACCCTCATTAATGGGTTCTCTACCAACATGAGAACCCCATAGTGAGCCAATGCCCCTCAAACCCCCTGATCCCTTTGAATCTCGAATCAAAGGGTATCCAAGTCTCCGTCATGCTAGTTGATTTTCAACTCTGCAATGCCTACAAAAAACCACATGTATTGTCAGTTCATAGAAGACGACACTGGTCTACACTTATCAACCTACATCCCCCACTAGGCCAGTAGACCTCACCTGCCTTTTGCCCCAAATCGTAGTTTTCTGCCTAGAAACTATGAGCTCATAGTTTTTCTTCTATTTCATGTGATCCGAATCACATGTATGGGCCCAAAAAGTGAAATGCGACTATGAAGAGGAGCAAGGGTCTCCTAGGGAGTTGTTGGGTGCCAAAAATCAAGAAATAAACCACTGAAATGGAAGAGATGAGTAAGGCCGCCTATATGAAAGTCTCAGATCATGATTCTAATGGTCGATTTGTCTGCTATGATCTCCACAAGATTTAGGTCATTTTCATCCTCTCCAAAATCACCACAGCTCACTCAGCAAATGAATTCAAATTGCAGGGAAAATGTCCTTTCATAGAAAAATCCACAACTTCCTATGTCACCCATTCCGATCAAACCATAGCTTAGTTTGACAAATTGTCAACGTCATTGGAAATCTCTCACTGAGTACTATAATGGGTCTTCCTCATTTTTTGATGATTTGACACTTCACCAGGAAGTCATTTTTCCAAGAAGGGTCACTTTGTCGCCTCTCAAAATTGAATTTATTCATAAATCTCCAATTTTACTTCAAGGGCCACCTCGTCTTACTACTTGTCCTACCACGTGTCAATTTTCGTCATGAGCAATCATCATTTACTCATGTTTTGATGCTCCGCACCGGGCCTATTCTACGTGGTAGCATCATTGAGCCACCCTTGTTTAGAGCATCTGCGATGAGTCACCCTTGTATCCATGGAGTCCATTTCACATCCCATTCTATCATGTCACAATATTCCATCCATATTTGCATACCATTCATCCTGTGTTGCCCTTTTGGCCTCCAGTCATAGTGTCCCCCACTCGCTCTGAAATTGAGTCAGTTGCTGCCAGGTCAACCATGCACTTCATGCTCTAACAAGGGAAGTCATATTTTTGTCCCTCGGTCCCACTTTTCCATTATCCCTGGTGTTAGTCCATCAGTCACATTACTATTTTCCCTTGTGCCTTAGTTGGGGATCCTCATTGCCTCACCTATCGTAGGCATTATTATATCGACATCAACTCATTTATTCTAGAACAATGACCTAGAGGGTGGTGTATCTTTGTTCTAGCTTCCATTCTTGCCTGGCACCTTAGATCAAGCAAAGGGACTCATCATTGCCCTTTGACTTGGTTATTTCATGTTTGTGATCCAGACACTTGATGGTCCAATGATACAGTAGATTGTACTAGTGATTCTTGGATGTGTGTGAGATGTTTCATACCTCATGAGGGGGTGGCCCTTTAGGTAGCCCCCAACATGCCCAGATTCATTCTTATTACGTTATAGTCTCAGATGCAATTCCAAAAATTTGATGGGTTTGGTTCCTATTGATCGCAGTGTTCATAACATGCATGTCTACTTTAGATGGTCAATTCAGTTTTGTAGAGACCTTCCCTATTCAACAGGGCTTCTTTTGTTGTTCTACCCTCTCTCCCACCCATTTTTTGAGGGAAGGGCCATTATATCTCACGTACATAAATATTATTGTATTTAGTCTTGGCTCATGTTTTTCGAGGTGCATTATGTATTTGGGACACATTGTATTATTTTCTAGTTCAATGTCATGTACTATTCAACATGTACTTCATTGCTCAATTTTATGTTTCTCGGCGCACCATTATTTTTGTACTAAGTTATCTCAGTGGGTATAAGTATGCCTCCTCCACCTCATTGAGGTGTGGTACCACAACCTAAAAGGAGACTTGCATTGGTCTCACCCTCTCCGTCCCTATCCTCTTTCGCTTCAGCTTTATTGTAATATCCCCTAATATGATAATAATAATAATAATAAATTAATATAATTAAAGATAATCAAACAATAATAAATAATAAAGAAAAGATAATATAGTAAATATATAATAAATAATGAAAAATATAAATAATCAAATAATAAAATAGTAATAACAAAGAAGAGTTCTAAATAAGTATATATAAAAGTAAACCATAAAATGGTAACAATAAGTAAAGTTAACAAAGAGTAAAATAAAATACAAAAGAGTTAACGAAGAGAACTATAAAAATAGTAAAAATAAGTAAAGTTATTAAAAAGTAAAAAGGAATAAAATAAGAAAGAAATAAATTAAGAGAAAATTTAACCTAAGTAAAACTTAAAATAAAAATATAAAAATTGCATGTTGACACCTGGAATGTGTGCATGCAGTTCCCTTTCCAATGTTTGGTCTATTTAATAAACGACGAGGAAGATGAGAGATCATTCCATCATCCATTCTCTTGGGAGAAAATGGTTGTGAGACAAAGGATTCCCTAGAAGTAGTATGTTGATTGAGGGATCGAGGGTGTCTAGTTGTAGAAAGATTATATAAAGCTGAGCCTATGGTTGGGTGGAGAGTCATCTCCAAAAGTTTGTTGCGGTTAGTGAGATTCGGATAGTGTTCAACTCCAAAATTACAAGTGAGGAATATCATTGCTATAGATAAGTTGTATTTACTTCTATTTCTCAAAAATTCTATTATAATTTATTGAATAGAAATGTGTTGATTGTAAATCACATAATTGATCTAATTAGTTGGATAATTTAATTTTGAGGTTGTTACATATGGTATTAGATCTCAAATACAACCCTTCAGGCCTATGAACCCTATCATGCATGTCTAATTTTGGTAAAGTCTATTACATAGATTAGATTGTTAAAATTTATTCTTAATTCATTTAAATTTTAAATTATTTAATATTGTTTAATCGATTTGTGTATATTAATTTATGGAGAAACAAATGTTTTTTTTTAAATAAGAAATTGGGAGATAATTAAAAAAAAGTATCTGTAATTTTTATTTTATTTTTTTATCCTAAAATAAAATTGAGATTCATCAATCTATATCTAGGTGTATTTAGTGATACAATGAATATTCAAAGCTATACGTTTTTTCAAACTTACAACATTAATTTTCCAAGGAATATATATTTATATATAGAGAGAGAGAATCAATTAGATTTTAGGAATTTACAGGGTAAGTTCCTCAGATAGAAGACGAAAGGACACCGCTCACAAATAGATCATGGATCAACACACCAATATTCTTGACGTGGTTAAAACCCTGAAAGAGGGAAAGAATCGATGGTCTGAGCCAACGCGGCCACTTCAGTCAATTTATTAATGTAAAAGAAATAAAATTCACATAAGCTTCTCTCATGACCGGTCACTCTACAAATGATTCTCCATGCTCTTTCAATAGAGATCATGGACCAATCGAGTGTTAAGCCATAGATCAAGTTTCGGCAATACTGAGGAGAGAATGAACCGTCGGATCACTTCATGCCTAGAACATATCATGGATATCGGATTGTAAGTTACAAAAGTACATAGTAAAGAAACACACTTTACCTAGCTCTACACTAGACCAAGTTATACTTAACTATTTCCTATGTGTCGAAATATCCTAACATCCCCCCTTAAGAACAAGTTGGGATAGGATTGAAGGATGTACAAATATGACACAATAGAAGAAGGAAGGAGGCATTAGAGCATATCCCCCCTTAGTGACAACTTCCTAAACTCCAACCATAAATCGAAGTTTAGTAAACTTTGCTTCTATGAGAGCCTTTGTGAAGACGTCTGCAACTTGATCATCAGTTGAACAATATTGCACTTCAAGAACATGGTCATAAATGAGCTTTCTAATGAAGTGATTGTGTAGTTCAATGTGTTTTCTACACTAATGTTGGACTGGATCTTTGCATAGTTGAATGGTACTTTGATTATCACAACAAAGTGTAGTAAGCTGTTGTTGTTGAAAGATAAAATCTAACAAGATCTGACAAAGCCACAAGGTTTCTTTACTAGCTTTTATGGCGCCACGATACTCTGCCTCTGCTGAAGAAAGAGAAATGGAACTTTTTTTCTTGCAAACCCACATAATAGGTCCAAAACCAAGAGTGAATACATAACTTGCAGTAGGCTTACGATCATCAGGGTCACCAACCCGATCGGAATTAGTGAAACCAACCAATAGAGGAGATGGTTATGCACTGTAGTGAATCCCAAACTGAATTGTACGTTGAGCATAATGAAGTATTATCTTAGCTTCTTTCCAATGACTTTCATGTGGGTTTTGCATAAACCGAGCAATAAGTCCAACAATAAAGGAATGGTTGGGACAGGTATGGGTCAGATACAAAATTTTTCCTACAAGCTGATGGTATAAGGTAGCATCAACTTTAGGGGAAGTACAAGTGACCAAAAGTTTGGCTCCGGACTGAAAGGGAGAAGGGGTTGGCTTACAATCTTCAATGTGAAAGTGGCGTAGAAGATCATAAGCATACTTGGACTAGGAAAGGAAATACCTTCCTTAGATTGTAATACTTGAAGACCAAGAAAATAATGCAAGTTTCCTAAGTCTGCCATTTCAAACTGATTTTTAAGGCTGGAATTCACATGGTTTATAAGGTTTGGATCAATACCAGTAAGGATAAGATCATCAACATAAAGAAAAAGAATGATAAGAGACTTACCCACATTCTTGGCGTAGACAATATTACCAGAATGACACTTATAAAAGGAATTATCTAAAATAGAGCTATCCATTTTGGCATACCAAGACCGAGGGGCTTTCTTGAGACCATTAAGGGATTTCTTAAACCAACATACAAGTCTAGAGTATGTTTGTATAAAGCCAGGAGGTTGTTCCATATATATTTCTTCATACAAGTCCCCATGTAAAAAGGAAGATTTAAAATCCATATGATGGACTTCCCATTTGAAAGAGGCAGCAAGGGAAAGAACAAGACAGATAGAGTTCATTTTAACAAGGGAGATGGTTTCACTATAGTCAATGCCTTCAACTTGTGAAAAACCCTTAGCAACAAAACAAGCTTTATGTTTATCAACTTTTCCATCTGGTCCAAACTTGGTTCTATAAACCCATTTGCATCTACCAAGTTTCCGTCCGTTTGGAAGAGGAACAAGATACCATGTATCATCTACCAATAATGAATGATATTCTTCATTCATAGCTGCATCTGAATCTGGATGGCCTGAAGCTTCTGCAAAGGTGTCAAGATAAAAATTCGTTGAAGATTGAGCCAGTAAAGAAGAGGCTCTATCGAACTAAGAATGTGTACGTCGTTGATCTGTAGGATCACCTGCAAGAGCACATGTTACATCCCGAGTAGCATGAACCCATTTTGGAAGCTGAGGAGATGAAGGATGATCTTGGGAAGGTGGAGGAGGATTGTCATCCTCGCTATCATCATTTGAAGAAGAAATGTTTTTAGAAGTAAAAGGGATGGAGAGAGGTGGCACATCCACCAAACTAGGCTCACAGGCCGATATATTTTGAGAAAAATTTACATCTCTTTGAATGATAACATTTTTGGACTTAAGTGGAATAAGTCTATATCCTATGACATCTTCAGAATATCCAACAAAAATACACTTTTCACTCTAAGGTTCTAAAGCTTTATGTTTCTCATATGGAATATGGGCCCATGCTTCACTTCCAAAAATACGAAAATGACTTACATCTGGTTTAATTGAGCTCTATGCTTCTCATAGAATGATGTTATTTGAAACCTTAGTAGTAGTATGATTTACTATGTAATTTTCATAGTTAATTACTTCTACCTAGAAATTAAGACTAAGTCATTTAGATTGAAGCATAAAATTAGCCATTTCCTTTAAGGTGCGATTATTCCTTTCAACTACACCATTTTGTTGTGGTGTATATGGAACAATATGTTACATTTGGATTCCATGCTCAGTGCAAAGTTGATGAGTTCTTTGTTAACGTATTCTCTGCCATTATTAGATCTTCACTTAATAATTTGATGTCCAGATTATTTCTCAACAAAGGCCTTAAAGGCCAAGAACATGTTAAATACTTCACTCTTGAGTTTTAAGAAGTATACCCATGTGCGTCTAGAGAAATAATCAATGAAAGTTAAGAAATACTTGTAGCCAGAGAATGAAACAACTAGAAGGGGACCACATAAACCACTATGCATAAGCTGTAAAGGGGCTAAGGCATGCCAAGAGGCACATTTTTCAAAACTATCTCGATGATGTTTTCTGAGTACACATCCAGAACAAACACTATCTCTAAAAGATACCATAGGAAGACCTGTCACCATATTTTATTTAACTAGATTTTGAAGGGAGCGATATTTTAATTGACCAAATGGCTTATGCCAAAGGTTGTTCACTTCATCATTATGCACAAAAAATACCGAGGAAAAAGTTCATGACCCAAAGTTTTTAAACTTATATAACCTTGTAGAATCATCAACAATGCCAGTAGCTAGAATATGTCTAGGATCTCCTAGGTCCTTAATTACAACATTGTGAGGTGAAAATTCAACGGTTTTACCTTCACCTGAATGAGTTATATGATATACAGATAGAAGGTTGTAGGATAAGGTTGGAACACATAATACATCATTAAATTGACCATTGTCTACATAAATAGTTCTAGTCCTTACAACACCAAGAGATCTATCATCACCAACATAGATATTTTTGGTGTTACAATGATTTAACGAAGACAACATGGCCTTGTTTTTGGCCACGTGATAAGAAGCTCCAGAATCAATGAGCCACTCATGAGAATGAGAAGAAGAAGATACATTTAATGCATAAATAGACCGAGATGCTTGACAACCCCATGTAGAAAGTGTTGTTCCCGAAGATGAAGTTGAAGTTGAAGAGTGCTCCAAGTGGATGTTATCCGTCTTCATTGCTACTTCCAAGGCTTCCATCCTCTTAAAGAATTTGGATTCTCAGTGGCCATCTCGATTGCAAAAGTTGCAATCTCTATCAGCCTTCTTCCCTTTGTTTTTATTTTCCTTATCATTTTGTTGAATTGATTTTTCATTTTGAGACTGAAATTGCTTAGGACCGTTGCTCGGTTTAGGACAATTCTTTTGAGGACAATGCTTCTTAGGATTCTCTGATTTTGGTTGTTGCTGGGTGGCTAAGGATTTCTTGGAAGAGTTTCCAATATTAAGAAGACCAAGATGTAAGAGTTTTTTCTTGTTATCTTATTAAAGAATCACAAAAAGCATCAAAAGAAGGTGGAGATAAACACATAGTAAGCTTGTCCCAACTTAGTAAGAATGGAATACATAAGGATACCATCTTCTTTCTTAACCTTAACACCTTTCAAGAGAAGTCTAAGGGTCTTGAACTTGGACAAAAAATCTTCAATGGAAGAAATATTATTAGAGTCCAACATAAGCAACTCATTTTCGAGTTGATGGGATCTAATTTAATTTTTAATTCCAAAAACTTTAGAGAGATGTTTCATTACTTCATTATAGGTATCAAGTTCTGTGATATGGAATCTAAGGTATGGAGAAGTGGACATTCCTATCAGCCCGTGTGCTTTATATTTCCTATTTTCCCATTTGATTGCCTTATCT
>APFE030602968.1:28926-41218 GCA_000404065.3 Pinus taeda | reverse complement strand
TTAAAAAACATTTAGTGTCTCCCATATCTAGGTATCTACTAGGACTTCAAAACCATTGAGAATAAAAAGTATACAAATCGAAAATGAAATGAAAATCATGATCTTTTTTCAGTTTATTTTACTCTTCATCATTTATATTGATTAATCTAGTGACCACATGAGTCCCAATTTTTTTTAGTAACCGGATCTTCCATATTTATTTTCCAAAGAGTAAAATTATGACTATTAGAAATATCAATATATATCTTGAAAGATTTTTTTTAATCTTTCTTCTAATTTTCTTTTCAAAATTTGTCTAGTCAAACATCATTCTTATGAACCACCAACAAATTTAATGGGTACTATAAAACACAATTCTTAAATCTAAACTATTTTGATGACATAAAAATCTTTAACATCGCTAATTACTGTAAACACAAAAATTAAAATACTAAGCTAAAAGAAAGCAAGTAATCTCAAGGACACACAAGAAAATAGGAATTCTTAAGAAAAATATTTATATATCTTATTCATTTTTAAAAATGTATTTTCAAATTATTCCCACATTATTATTATTATTATTTATATATGTGGCAGGTGACAGGCGTTTTCCTATCTCACACCCTCTATCAACCATGCTCCCTTGTCACAAATGACTCCTAGAATCCCCATCATGACGCGACATGAATATTCTATAGTGGATGATGGGAAATTTACCATCCAACGCTCCACTAAATCAACGCCTTCATAGCCTTATGGTTCTTCCTTTAATAACTATTAATTCTCTTTTAGCCAAATAGCATGCCCATTCTAGCAAACCAAGATTTGAAGTCTTGGGAACTTCATAAGAGTTTCTAGCCATTCCCAGCATATCAGATGCAATATCTCGATAATATACTATAACTAGCGATGAGTCTTAGTATTGCAACAAGAATGTTCCAACTCCCAAGATTACCAACTTTAATTATCAACCCAAAGTTCGTACAAAATTAAGAGGTATTGGCACTATATTTGCAGCATACAATGTGCCCTTCCTTCACTGTCATGATGTAATGGAGTGCATGTAATGAAATCAAATCCTAAACTAATTGCAGAAAATGAAATGATCGAAATGGAAACTTTAACCTATTGCAAGAAATAAAATAAAATGAAAGAAACCTATTCGAATTGCATAAAATAAATATCATGAACTAAATGTCAACCATTACATTTCAAAGACTTTAGATCCATTAACAAAGTTCATTGGATGTTCCAATCATCATTGTATTATCTATTTCATAAATCTGTCGATTAGCCCAAATCGCTGAAATGTTTTGCATGGGTAAAGAGGCAAGTCTTAAGTGGTCTTTAGTCTTCCATAATCATTGATATAGAGCCTAGGGGTCATGATTCAACCCTAAGGGACCAAAACCAATCTTTTTGAACAAATATGGGCAAGTATATACACGCTAGAAGGGTACTACAAGAAACAAAAGATTTACTATACGAAGTTATAATTCACCAAATGACCAAGAAAATCAAATCCAAATTGGATGGGACAAATGTTTTTATTGACTAGGATGTTTTAGTCTCCATTCCAATTGGAATCACTCAAAAAGACTTCTGTTAACCCATGCAAAAAAATAACAAAAATTCGAGAACTAGTGAACTAGTAAATCTATCAAATGCCTAACCTAATCAAGTAAAAATGTGATGGGGTAATTTTTGTTATTAAATATAATGTTTTTGTGATCAAATGAAAGTGGAATCAACTTGATTGAAGCATGTTAGCATGCTCTAAAAAATAACATAAATTTATTGTTATTTTCCCCAAGGGACTTCCAAAAATCTAGATTTGGAAATAAACAAGCTAATCCAAGTAGCTCAATGATTACTATGACCTTTTGTTGATGATGTTGGACCCACCAACATTCAGGGGATCTCCTTGATATGAAGTCCCAACTAGACTTAAAACTGTTTGGTGTAGGAGTCCCATCCGGTATGATGACCTGGTTTCCATTGTCTTAAAGATTTGCCTTAGCTCTTTCTTGTCAGCACATGGGAGTGGTTTACTTTGTCTTTGAACAACAAGGTTCGCGTGCCTAGTGAGTGCTTAGTTTCACTTATGTCAAGGTTATTTCACTACAGAGGGAGAGGGTGAGAGTGAGTCTCAAGTCGAAAGGAAATAGTCCCAACTCTATTAGAGACACATAACACAACAGGACATGCACAACTTCTGGTGGAGTAGCCCACATGGATGTGGTAGTCACAAACACACAGTGAATAGATAGCATGTACAACACCCAATGGAATAGTCCACATGAGTGCGAAATTCGTTATAACAATTTTATGGGAATGAATCTGTCGAGTGACTGGTGGAATAGTCCACGCAGGCGAGACAACGTTAACAACTGATACAACACATTTCCAATAGAATATGTAGTAAAACAACTGAAATAGTTCAACTGTCTTAATACAGGTTAAAGAAACATGTATTACAAGCATCCAAAGAATAGTCTTACAAATGAATACAATACATGTGTGAAAACGTGTTGGCATGTTATCAGGCTTTTGAATTAAGCAAAAGTTCCACGACACATCGGTACACCATACATCACTAACCTCGATAGCGCGGCGTTGGAGCCACTGCTCGCTCCTAAAAGAAAAGACTATAGACTCTCAAGGCTATGTGGGAGGAGCCAAGGTCAAAAGTAATTTTCATGTTAGAATGAGGGGTATATATAGCCAAGCGTGGAACTGACCCTTGTGACTATTTGACTTCCATCATAACTATTTGACTTACATGACTCTTCAACTTTACATGTGGGTCTCTTGGAATCCCATGTTACATTAAATTGATTACAACAGTATGAACCACGGTAGTGATGTGTCCGAGATGACTCATGACATGACTCGACATGACATTGTTGGTATGTTCATGCTGATGGTGGTGTCCATGTTGAGCTGCAGTGCTGCTGAGTGATGAGCATGCTCTTGGTGTATCATCGCTTCACCTCCACATGGCAAGGTGTGCGAAGTCTTCGATGGTCTTGGTGTTCGCTTGATGTTGCATGTGCATGTATATCCTTCACTGGTACTTGTCATGTTTCATGTGTTCATCCATTCGCGAACAAGTCTTTTAGCATGTGCTTCTTGTTCATCCGTTCATCGTTGCCCCATGTCTCATCCATGTACCTGTATCTGCAATCACTCATGATGAGACGACATCAAATCCAGAAAACTCCTAGTCTACCATGATGCATCATATTTCATTTTCGGGTGTAGGTGATCGGGAGAGAGGACAAGGCTCTGAAACTATGCAGAACACATTTCAGGACGGGATGTGGGCTCCGGGTCACTGCTAAGGAAAATTACGCAGAGGTCACTGGGAGGTTGAGATGAGAATTCTGGAACAACAGTGACCATCTTCGGGATCTGGCTCGGCTAGAGGACAGAACTCCGCAAATTTTTCAGGGAGGAAGTGTAGGTGGCAGGGAGGACATTGGCAGTGAAAACTGCGCAGATTCTTTGGGGAGGCTGGTAGCAGGCTGCAGGAGCTTGCTGGCCAAAACTGCAGAGAACTGGGAGGCTGGCCTGCAGGACATTTTTGTGCAGTTTCTGGGGTGAGAGGGGTGTTGGGCAGGTGGAGGACAACCGACGAAAATTGCACAGTTTTCAAGAGGAGCAACAGGTCGACTGAGGGGGGCGTTGGGCAGCTGGAGGACAACCCAAGAAAATTGTGCAGTTTTCAGGAGGAGCAGTAGGTCGACTAAGAGGGGAATTAGTTGACAGAACTATGCAAATTTTGGGGACAATGCAATGACAGGCACCGGGTGTTTGTCTTTCATGTCTGCGCCATTTCTTTAGTTAGTGGAGGTGGGTATGCCGACATCTTCTACACAATTTTTTGGAGGAGTGAATCCCAGGGTCACTACTTGGTCAAACTCTCAGGTTGACTAGTGGGAAGTTTGATAGATTTTCTTATGGGAAACGCAGATTGAGATGGCTTGCTGAGCAACTTCTGTGTTGTTCTGGGTGAAAGTCGGTTAGGTTGATTCCAGGATTACATAGTGTGGACTACCTGGGAGGAATCCTCAAGCTCTGTGCAATTCTGGACAATAGTACTTGATCATTGAGGGTTGAGATTGTGTAATCCAGCTCAGCAGAGGTCCAACTATTGGAGGGTGGTCCAATCGACTTCAACAAAATGACTAAGTGTGTGAGCAAGTGAACTTGTGCATGCATGGCCTTGAGAACACACGCTCAACATGACTCAACGAGAAGACACCTCGAACCAATAAGACAACATACACTCAATGTGACTGACTAATGGGTGTGAGCAACAAGCACGACACTTGAGATAGATCATTGAACGACCGAGACAAAACTTGCATGACATTGCATACAAATTCGTGTGTGAGTGCGGAAAATGCTCACATAGTGAATACACCTTGTACACATGAAGATGAACCAAGAACATAGCCAGAACATGATTGCAAGCATGGCATTGTGACCAACATACTAAAAGATGTTCGGTGAACAGTCAAGCAAGGAGGGTACAAAGAATCGACACGAAATTGGAAAAAACAAGGAAGGCTCCGAAATTGGATGCAGGCCAAAATTTTGGAGGGTGTTGCAATTGCTACAACACTTGGCGACACACTTGTTGAATACCAGCTTCTCTGTTTTAGTCCATTGAAAACATAGGGCCTTGGTCCATCAATATTGAATCGCTATGCGGGTTACTTCAGCTTCCCCACTTACCCCATAAAGAGATGTGATTCACCTTTTGCTAACTCAGTCAAACACAAAAACAAGTTTCAGCTTGATCACAATGTTTAGAAACCGGGAAGGGTAGTTTGGCTTGTGAGTTTAAAATTTTCAGAGTAAAAGTTTTCATCTCTAGTGTTTCTCCACTGCCAAAAAGCCTGGATAGTACTCCGGCAAAGTCATGTAGGAACACACACATTGCTCCACTACCAGTGAGTCTGGTTAGTACCCCAGTGGAGTTGCATGCTTCACCTCTCTGTGCAGGAACCCTTTCTCTTCTATCACCTTTGTATTTTTAAAAGATGACTGTGCATAGGCACTTATTTATTTTTGGGGCGGAAGAGGGATTATGACTTATTGAGAGCATAAGAGGTTGTTCCTTTAGAGAAGCATGTAAGGCCTCTGACATATGTTTACTTGTTTAGATTTTCCCCTTCTCCATTTCTACTAGTTGGATGAGCTTGAACGCACAGAGCAGAAGATTGAGTACGGACATGGGGTTTCCCAATGTGGACACAGGTTCATGGTTGGACCCAAGCTTCCCTTGCAGATGGCCTATATTTTCCGTCAGAACTTCATTGGCCTAAGGTTATAACCAAGCACAAAGAAGACAAACACAAGACTAGCCAAGTGCTACAGCGTCACAAGACTCTTTGGATCTCAACCACATACTCATTCAAAAGCAAGAACTCAGTAGAGGGAAACACTTATTGACAAACCAAAAATAGCATGATACTAAGAAAACAAAACAAAATGGAACAAAAAAAGTAAGCAAAGCGAAAATGCAACAAGCAGTAAACAGACTATGTACATGGCATGAGGTGCGACCTCGACTTACTGAAAGTCATCTTTGATATCTTGGTCGTTGATAGGAAGGTTATCAATCCTCCCATCAAGTGATTACAGATAGTATGTGTGTGGTCCAAGCTTCTCCTGAAACAATGTCAAACTATTAGGTTCCGCTACCGTAACCTGGTTGTATCTTGAAATACCATTGAGGAAAGACAACATTTCTTCTCCAGATATTGCGTGTAACATAAGTTCCATTGATGGCACGGGGTAGTTGTTTTTGTCTAAGGTACGGTTCCAATTTCGAAAATCAATGCATAAGCGGATAACCCCTAGATTTCTTGCGTACAAGACTTAAATTAGAAACCCATGTAAAATGATGAACTTTGTAAGTGATCCGAGCATCCAACAACTTAGTCAATTCTTTCTGTATAAGGGGTTCAATTGACAGATGTACTTTCCTCAGTTTCTACTGCAATGGCTTGACCCCTTCTTTGATTGGAATCACGTGTTGGATTATTCACCTATATTATGTTTTCAGACCATTATATGTCCATGCAAACACAAATGAAAAGGAGTTAGAGTAAACAAATACCTAGAGTATACCATAGAATCAGATCATCCCTCCTTCTATGGGTGGGGAAATAATGGGACTGAGGAACCTCAGATATAGGAAAACCAACAAATATAGTTAAGCGAGGCAAGGTAATTCACTCATTATAGAAGATACTTTTTATCTTCACTGATAAAAACTATCAGTGGAGAAAAAAATAAAAATAAAAAATATGAGATGGATTTAACCTATTTTATTGTGCATATTGATCAGTAAGCTAGAATCCCGGTACTGTTTGAACAAGCAGGTAAAAACTTGTCAGTGTGCAACACATACAGAGACTGACGAACTTTGGATCGTGGCCTGTTCCAAGGTTGATGTGTTCATACATCATGGTGGAACTGTGGGTTTTGCTGTTTCTTGACCCTTGGAAGCGGTTCTACAAGTCATAAATATTATCGAGAGATACCGCACCCCTAGGGATGAGGTTGCCTTTCTTTTCGTCAACTGTAACTTTCAGAGAGTGCTTGTGCTCATGTTCATCAATCACTACGTCCTTGAACACATCAACGTTGGCCATGAAGTGTAGTATCTGTTGATCATCGACAACAAAGCATAGATTAGTTAAGTTATCAGGGATAAAAAGCTTATACAAAATTTCAACAGTAAATATATCCCTAAGTGGTGTCATCCTAACAGTTGGGTTTGCTAAGGCATCAACAGCTGTAGTATGCGTTCTTGGCACAACAATGATATTGAAAGATTGGAAGTTAGAGATTAATCGCCATACCTCTTGCTGATAACTTTCAAGATGAGGTGAGACAAACAATGTATGGTGTTACGTACTTGTCACACCACAATTTCTGAATCACCTACCACTTTGAGCATGACAACATTGAGGCTAATGGCTTTGTGCAAGCCCAATACAAGTGCTTCGTATTCTGCAGTGTTGTTCATGCACTTGAACTCCATGTATATTGAGATAAAAATTTTCCTATGCTTCGGGTCTATCAAGACACAGCCGCCTATAGAGCTATCTTGTGTCTTTGATCCATCAAAATACATGGTCCATAACTTGTCTATACATGGACTGCTTGACGCACTTGTACCATTGCTGCTACTATTACTCTTACTGCTACTACTGTTACAATGTATTGTACGAGTTTCATTTCCATCAATTGGGCAGGGAAGGATACCCAACTACATGTTTGGTGGGGTTGGAGTTGGTTGTGTGAGATAACACCCCAACTTTTTTTACAAGAGGTAGTTGCCGAACATGATTTCTAAGAAAGCCAACAGTTCATTCTCGCCATTGATGGGAGTGACATTGTGTCTCATGTATCTCTCGGATAACACCCGGATTTGATTGCATTTGCCCTGGTATGAAAGCCACTAGTGTGGCCAGTCTGTAGCAAATTACCCATTCAACTTGTTGGACCAGTATTTTCTAAGAAGTAAGCCATATGCTTCGGTATGTCCACAATGATAATGTTGATGCACTTGTGAACTCGGTCGTCATGAGATAATTAGATGATCACGTCCCGAAGTTCACAAATGGTTGGTAAACAAGTTCGATCTAGCTGGATGATCTACATAGATGTCTTACTCCATTGCACATTAATCTGCTTGGAAATGGAGAGTGGCATGACGTTGGCTGATGCGCCAAAATCAACCAAATAGTTGCGAACAATGCAGTTAAAATTTTCAAATGAAAGCAAGATTGGAGGGAAAATAGAGTTTGATTCTTCCATCTGGAGTGTGTTGAACACAATTGTGAGTGAACCGAGAGATGTTCTTTCTCCCTTGCTAGTAGATCTTGTGTTGTCTGCAGATGTTTTCCCCAATGCGCGCAACAGAATATCCTGTTGACACCAGATCTTAGCTAACTCGAACAGAGAGATGTTTGCACAAGTTTTCTTCATATCTTCCACAATATTGTAATAAAGAGTGGGTAAACTCACCGAGATGTCCGAGGTTAGACTCGTGTTTGTACTATCCGGCGGAGTGTTCTGAAGTTTACTTCTCATGGACGTAATCTTGTCTGTAGCTGTCTTTCCAAACTTTCTTTGAGATTTCTTCTTTGGGACGACTGGTGGATCAACCTTCCTCATCAAAAGTTTCATCTTTTTTCACACATCCTTAGTAATAGGGGGAGCCACTTGACTTCTAAGATTGTATCGACCACTTTGATTTGGGGGCTGCTTCTCGATGTTCATTTTCTGTGTTGATTGCGAGCAATGATACATGTTGATCACCTACCTAGTGCTTGGTGCCTCATGATATGCAAAATATTCCTCAGCATCTCTGTCTTCTAGTTGACAATACACATTGTTTAATGCGTTTGTCATATTGACACACATTGAGTCTGCAACTCGTTTCCATTCCAGACAAGTCCCTTCTGGGTGACGATCTACATGGAATGAGAAAACTTGGGAATTTGCAAACATGTCCGCATGGAACACTAAGCTGGAGCTCTATGCAGTTTTAGTCGGGAAGCGGTTGCTGCCTGATGACATGGTCCGCTTCTATTGTTTGGGAGGCCGACTACTAGCAGATGTCTTGATAGATAATTGCTTTAGCTTAGACATCTTTGTTGTCAAGTTCTTGACAAGACGAGTAAGGGTTTCAATGTCACTTGCTTCCTTGTCTTTACCCTTGCTCGCCACAACCTGGGGCTTCCCACTCACATCTTTGGAGTCGTTTGTTGGTTCATCATCCTTGATGACTCCAATCACGTGCAGGTCTTTTTCCACAAAGATCACCTCTTCGCATTTCTCTAGTAACATTGGTTTCGCTACTTGCTTGAAGAATTGTGCAATACTGGTTGGCAGTGCAGACATATAATAATCGACATTGATGGAGTCATGAGATTTTGTGTCTGCTGCAAACTTGTTCAATATGCACAAAAATTGTTGATTAAAATCTTTTACTTTCTCTTTTGACTCCATATTAAGACTTCCCAACTCTTTGAGCAACATTTCAGGCGTCTTGTCATCATCAATTTTTTTTCTGAAAACATTCCTTTGAACATGCCCCAGTTCTGGATGGAGTTGAATGGAAGGTTGTGATACCATACCATTGCTCGGCCATCCAAGGTACACAGAAACAATCTACATGCAACATCATTGTACTGTACCTCAAGTGTGTGTGGTTGTAGGTAGAAGTTGTCAAAGTGGGCTTCAGCCTTTACTGCTTTGTCAGGGTCATACTATGTCAACACCCTCTTCGAACGTTTTGGCATCTTGTGCAAAACACCCAGAGAGCCAATGGTCCCTGAGTCATCCATTGTAAGTTTTGGGAAGCCAGGTCTTCTTCTTCTTCATCCTCCTCCTCCTCTTCAGAATTTGATGGTTCCGGATTTGAGTCTGTTGGTTCATCTCTGCCTCCACCTCCTCCACTACCTTCCCCTCTGCCTCTTGTACAAGAGTCTGAGCCCAAGACCACGAGGGGCGTCCTATTCTCCCTATTGGAAGACTAGAGTTTCCTCTCTGTTCTCAATAGATTCTGCCAGAACTTCGAGTGTGGCAATAAATTCTTCTTCCACTGATGATACAACAACTCCTGTGGGAGTGGTACTTGGCTTCTTTGATTCATATGGAAGATCTTGTATTCCTAGGATCAGTCCGACTACTTTGGCAAACTGATAGGTGATGGGATGGACAGAGCAGAGGTGCTGATACAAAATTTCGTGTTCATGTATGGGAGGTGAGGAGTAACCAAATTCAGAGTTGCGCATAGGTGAGAGGGAGTGCGAATTACTGCCTTGACCAGATGGTTGATGAGTGGGGTTAAGAGGAAATTCAACCATAAACAATTGGCGGCCCTCCTTATAATGCCAGAAATGTTGACGATGTTGGACTCGACAACATTCAAGGGATCTCCTCGGTATGAAGTTCAAAATAGACCTCACACCATTTGGTGTAGGAGTCCCATCCAGTATGATGACCCAGTTGCCATTGTCTTAAAGGTTTTCCTTAGGTCTTGCTTGTCATCACATGAGAGTGGTTTACTTTGTCTTCAAACATTGAGGTTCACGTGCCTAGTGAGTGCTTAGTGTCACTTGTGTCAAGGTTCTTTCACTGCAAAGGAAGAGAGTAAGAGTGAGTCTCAAGTCCAAAGGGAATAGTCCCAACTCTGTTAGAGACACACAACACAATAGGACATGCGCAACTTCCAGCAGAGTAGTCCACATGGATGCGGTAGTCGTAAACACACAGTGAACAGATAGCACGTACAACACCCAGCGGAATAGTTCACCCAAGTGTGACGATCATTATAACAAGTTTATGAGAATAAGTATGTCGAGTGTCCAGTGGATTAGTCCACATGGGTGAGACAACGTTAACAATTGATACAACACATTTCCTATAGCATATGTACTAAAACAACCGAAATAGTTCAACTATCTTAATACAGGTTAAAACAACATGCATTACAAGTCTTTAAAGAATATTCTTACAAATGAATACAATACATGTGTGAAAACGTGCTAGCTTGTTATCAGACTTTTGAATTAAGCAAAAGTTCCAAGACACATCAGTACACCATTGATCCAGGTTTGGGTGTGACGAAGGACCCTTCCAAGACCTTTTACTTTCGTGATGTGTTAAGTTTCATTTTTAGAATAACATAAATGAATACATCTGCATGTTGTAAAGAAGAGGAACATGACAATCATCAACACATGAAAACATAAGCCGTTGATAATGAAGTTCGTCCAGGAGGGACTACGTCTCCAGGGCCCGGTGTCAAGATGGTGTAGGTTGCAGCATTAAGTGTTGTCAATAGTGATGATGTACATAAGAGGTGATGTCGCTATCATACAAGGAAAATGCCCTCACGCAGGAGTGGCTCCAATAGATGTTTCACTACAGGAACTCTCAGTCAAAAGGACTCCTATTAGTATGACATAAACTCATGCATGATGATCATCCCGCCAGCATGGCATAAAAGGGATCTCAATGCAAAACATACATGAAGACAACATGAGTATCTCAACAACATAAAACAAAGGGATCTCAAAACACAACATGATGAATCATGACAACAAGTACATCACATAGATGATTCCACATCACATCAAGCATCAAACAAGGATCTGTGCAACACAAAGCATAGCAAGAAGAAATACATGAACACTACATATAACTCACATCCAGGGGCTATCTGAAGAAGCGGATGTCAAACTACAGAAGTTGTTCGTGCCATTAATCTCACGGCATTAATCGCATGGAAATGGCTACTTGCACATGAATGTTAACACCTACACTCCACTTAGAAAAGTGGTTGAAGAATAGAATGAGATAATGAAAAATCTGAATGCACCATCAGATTTTTGGCGTCGAATAGTGCAAAATCTACTGTCAAATTTTTGAATTCTGAGAAATTGAGAATCTGGGGCTCAAGGAATCTTTTAGATTCCCCCTAGATTCATCAAAGGTTATGCTCCATGGGTGGACTAGAAATATGCAATTAAAAAGGCAAATCCGACCTCGCCATTGTGATCCCTGCAGAAAACCATGAAAAATGATTGTAAACTTGACTATGTTCCGACAAAAATAATTTTTACCTCCCCAGAGAATCTGTGGGCGTCAATGAATATTCTGCCTCCTCTGTGTCGAAATCCATGCCCACTCTTGGTTCCTCCATCCTCCTCCCACGCACTGTGCAAATGAGGTTTATATATCAAAAGTCGGGCAGACATTGCAATGAGGGTCGTTGGTGTATTGGTAGGATTTCTGAATTATGAGGAGGAGGTCGGGTGGTCAAACCCCGACCCCTCCATATTAACCTCCAAATAGTTTTAATAAACTGCATACATGTTTTTGTTGGGGGTCGAGTCTGCATTGGCAGCCGACACCCTTAACTCTCGCATCACCTCATTAAATGGTTGCACATTTATTTCAACACCAAATGGAAGCGTTGTTGGTGTATCCATGGAGGGCGTGGTTTGTTGTTTATGTGAAATAGTATATGGGGGAGTGCATGAGGGTACCCGGGAAGCAAGCCGACCGCACCAGATGGGCGGGTTCGAGCTCCGCCACCCTCGACTTTTATTTATATGGTAATGTTTTTGGGGGGGGGGTGTGGGTCGGGTCCACTGGAGGTGGCCCATGCCCACCCCAATATTAAGCTATTGTTGTTAATGGGAGTTGTGGTGTGGTTGGGCCGACGGGGGTCATGGCTCGTCGACCCCTTTTAATAAAAAATTTTGTTAATGTG
>APFE030602968.1:4132-28862 GCA_000404065.3 Pinus taeda | reverse complement strand
TGTTTAATTTAAAAATAGGGAATTTTTAAAATTTTGTCTAACATAAGGGTTATTAGACAAATTAAAAAGGCAACAATTTCGTCTGCTTCGGGAGCCAGATTCCATGCTCGGGACTCGGTCAATTTGCAAGACTCTTAAACCTGGCCCACAACCCAACTTTGACTGGATTGTTCTCCCTCGTATGAGCTCAGAATGACAAACCGTTCACACCGCTGCGATTAGGACGACGAGATCTATGCTCTGGTCTTGGGTCGAAATCATTATGATCACTTTGATTTTTGAGTGTTCATAAGCCTTTTTTGTCCTATGTGTGTCTCTGGAGCCACCTGGATCAATCCTCCCCACTGAGGAGCTTTTGGTCCTCCAAAAGCATGATAAATAATCTGCAACTTCTTTGTACCTTGTCTTCATCACAATCATCCTGAAAGGTCTCGCTTCCATCTCCTTTACCTTTGTTCTTCGGAGCCTTAAGCGATGAGCCGACACTTGCAACCTCTAGTACATTGTTTTGCAAATTACATGCTTGAATTTCATGACCAAATAATGACCTAAGAGTCCCACACTTGCCACAAGTTTATAACACATACTCGGTGCCGAAGTTTACATCAAGATGGACACAATACCCCAGCTACGAAAACAAGGCTAACATATCATTGTTGCTTCAACAAGTGATGGAAAATACATCATCACTGCAACACATGATTTACAAACATAAGGCCAAACACTATTGTTTTGCTTTGACAAGTGATGGAAACACAAAATCACTTTCACAGTTAAACATGCAATTCAAAATAAGACCAGACATCATCGTTGTTGAACAAGTGATGGAAAACACAATATCAATTTTACATTTTAATATACAACAAATGATTTACAAAAGTACGACCATGAAATGCTAACATATCTAGAAACTATTTTTCACTTATCAATGTGAATGGGTCACCTCCTTGGGGCGGTTTTGCTTGTTGAACAATCGTTTCACCTAGTTCATGCATCGACACTCTGTCTTTAAGGCGTTGTTCTAGATGGAGCCTCCAACAAGTAGCTTTTTTATGGTCATTTCTGTCGCAATGACTGCAATAGGTTTTGTTCCTCCAGATTTGCTCAACATGTTTCTTTACCTGCTATTGAGAGGGTCTTTCACGCCTCATTCTTTTGTGTGTTGCCATTCTTTTCCAACACTTAGAAAATGTTTGGTTATGTAATCCACAAAGGTGCATGTTTTTCGATGCCATGTTCTTCGTTCATCATTAACAACATGATCATAATCAAAATGAATATTCGCATGTCGAAAGTGGTTATACCTTTCCTTGTTGTCTCTGGTGTAAGTATGGCAATGGGTTCAAAATTCTTCTTTTGTAGTTCTTCTCGCTGAAACTGAGTTTCTAGTTACAAAAATTCAATTTTGCTTTTTGCATTTTGCAAATATGATTGGATGTCAGGGAGCATGTCCTTGCTGACTTGGACACTGTTATGCATAGAAGATGACATTAAATTGTTTAATAACTGCAATAAATCATCAAGTTTCGCCGTGTTTTTGAGAAATCAACTTTAAAAATGACATTAAATTGTTTAATATCTGCAGTAAATCATCAAGTTCCGCCATGTTTTTTAGCAATCAACTTTAAAAATGGGTGTTGGCTACCACCAAGAATGCACCCAATACAAACAAATTTGTGATAATTGGGTGTAGGGTTCAACCAATTATGCACCCATTAATTCAATTTTGCTTTTCGCATTTTGCAAATATGACTGGATGTCAGAGAGCATGTCCTTGCTGACTTGGACACTGTTATGCATAGAAGATGACATTAAATTGTTTAATAACTGTAGTAAATCATCAAGTTTTGCCATGTTTTTGAGCAATCAACTTTAAAAATGACATTAAATTGTTTAATAGCTGCACTAAATCATCAAGTTTCGCCATGTTTTTGAGCTATCAACTTTAAAAATGGGTGTCGGCTACCACCGAAAATGCACCCAATACAAATAAATTTGTGATAATTGAGTGTAGGGTTCAACCAATTATGCACCCATTACAACATAACTTTAACTTCGAATCTAATTCAGACTTTGACTTTTCAACTTTAACAAAAAAAAATCTTCTAAAATTATCTGTCTTCGACTTTGACTTTACAAGTTTAACAAATTTTGTGATAAAACACAAAAAAATCTAAAATTATCTTGTCAAAGATTTGAACCTATGACCTTCAATCCACCAAATAACTATGTAAATTTTACCAACCACTATGCCTTTTATTTTCTTGTTTTTATAATCATAAGTTAACCAAATTAAACTTTAAATCGCTTTCCTTGGAGCTATGTAAATTTTACCAACCACTATGCCTTTGATTTTCTTGTTTTTATAATCATAAGTTAACCAAATTAAACTTTAAAAGGCAATAATAAAAAATGATGTCGACTTCTTATAGCTTTCCTTGGAGCTATGTAAATTTTACCAATCACTATGCCTTTGATTTTCTTGTTTTTATAATCATAAGTTAACGAAATTAAACTTTAAAAGGAAATAATAAAAATTATGTGCTATGTAAATTTTGCCAATCACTATGCCTTTGATTTTCTTGTTTTTATAATCATAAGTTAACGAAATTAAACTTTAAAAGGAAATAATAAAAATTATGTCGACTTCTTATCGCTTTCCTAGGAGCTATGTAAATTTTACCAACCACTATGCCTTTGATTTTTTTGTCTTTATAATCATAAGTTAACCAAATTAAACTTTAAAAGGCAATAATAAAAAATGATGTCGACTTCTTATCGCTTTCCTTGGAACTATGTAAATTTTACCAACCACTATACCTTTGATTTTCTTGTTTTTATAATCATAAGTTAACCAAATTAAACTTTAAAAGGCAATAATAAAAAATGATATCGACTTCTTATCGCTTTCCTTGGAATCGGTCTCCTAAAATTGTTGCAACCTTCTTGTACACTCTAGCATGTAAACTGCCATTGATTGGAAATCCCATCGAAGTAATCTTGCCACCAATTATGATTTTTGAATTACATGTCCTTATTTAATCACATCTCCCAAATATCCATATATCCCAAATATTCTTCAAATCCTTTCAAATTCAAAATATATGCAATATTTCTGAAAATATATAAATTTGTTTCTCCTCTTCTTTTTAACAAAGTTGGCTTTGTGGTTTAGTGGTAAGTTTCGTATTTTTCACAAATCTTTCTGCAAAAACTTGTATTATTCAAACTTTGTATCATTTTCAGTAAAATATTCAGCGACCAAAATATATGTACTTCAGTAAAAAAATTGTATTCTTCAGAAAAAAAATTTGTATTCTTGATAAATCTTTATGTAAAAAAACTTGTATCATTCAAACTTTGTATGGTTCAGACATCTACCGTTGGAGTAAATATATCTTATTATCCTTCATAAATTTTACTGTCATTAAACTTATGTTTACTGTGGTAAATGCAAATACTATGATTAAACTCCCAAAAAAATATGTCACTCAATTTCTCCAATCATTTTTCATTATGACTGAAAGATATGAAACTTACAGATGTGAAATCAATAAAAAAATATTTCAACTTATTAGTCCCTGCCTGGGACTATTAGCGTTCGATACGCAGTCAACTGGCTATTAGTTGATGCGTTGACCGCAAATATGTGCCCGCTATTTATTACTTAACCAAAGTTTACCTGCGCAATTTCCTGGCAAAAAAATTTTATCCAAAGTTTTTGTTTGGAGGTCTTATTGCCGGCCTCACGTCGCCCGATGCGCTCAACTTGCGCTCAATTCAATTTATCCTAAGTTCGTTCTCCCTGCGCTCAACTTGCGTTAGCCTAAGTTTTTTATGCTACGACATTGTGTTTGACGGTGAACCTTCTCCGTTTTAACAGTGAATTATAATTATTATTAAAGATGGAGGGATCAGGCCGGACTCTGGATCTATCGCCATTCTCTCCTCCTATATATGCCCTTTCTATTTTACACCTTCATCGGTCATTCTCACTCTATCGAAACCTTGGCCGAAAGAAAAGGGTATGGATCAAGATTGCAGTGCAGGCCATTCCTTAGGTTTGGGTATAGCTGATGGGACAATCACTGATGAGATGTACGTTTGGCAAAGAAATGTGAGTGGGCCTCCGCTGCAGTTACATCTGTTTCCGTCAGCTCCTGACTCGTACCGCGGCACTCTGCCCTGGGAGAAGACCTCACCATCGATTGGTATGTTCTTGCCCTCCTTAACAGATATTAAAACTAATCTTTAAGAACAGATTGAATTTTATTTTAATGGTGTTTTCATTGATATGTCTGTTGTTTTAATGGTGTTTTTGAATAATAATAAGGATAATCGTAATGTGCAGAGGCGATTGGTGTTGGTGGCGAAGGATCAGCAGGAGAAGCGAAGGTTCTGATCCATCCGGTCGCTGTGACATGGAGATCTGATGGCAAGAAATTCCCAGCGTCCTATTTTTACAACGAAGATGCAGGGGCCATCAAGCAAAACGGGGCTATGGCGAGGAGTTGGAGAATGACCGAGTTTGGTCGAGGGTACTCAACGATGTGGAAGAACTGGGCTCTTCCAGGAAGAAGCTTAGACTGTCCAGAGAACAGTGTGGTCTTCTGGAAGAAAGCTTCAAAAAGAACAGGGCACCTGAATCTGTAAGTCTGTATTCACATTATTTATTTATCATTTGTGTTTCGTCATGTTTTCGGTTGTTGTAACTTTTTCTTCTTCCGCAGAAGCAAAAGCAAGAGTTGGCCTTACAGTTGAATCTCAGTCCTCGACAAGTTGAAGTGTGGTTCCAGAATAGACGAGCAAGGTTAGCTAGTGTCCTTTATTCATTCATTGTATTTTGCATGTAGACGTTATAATATTGGAAATTATCTCTTTGGAATCCATAGCTACATAATTTGTCCTGTAATCTCGAAGAGTGACTCGGAACTTAAAATTTCAGCAATTTTATTATTCGGAAAAGTTTTGATCCGATGTATCCTATTGTGTTGACAGTTTTATTGATCGATTTCTGTTATAGGTTAATTAAAATGTTATGAATTTGTTTTTAGGAAGAAGCTGAAGCAAATCAAAGTGGATTGCGAGGTTATGAAGAGATATAATGAGGCACTTGCAGACGAGAACAGAAAACTTCAAATGGAGCTGGAAAAATTGAAAGCTCTCAAAATGTCATCGCCACCTCTGAGGCCCTCGTCAACCCTTAGGATGTGTCCCTCCTGTGAAAGGGTTTCAGTAACTAACAATAGCAGCGACTTGGCTATGGCGAAATCTGGGTCTATATTTTTAGGGAGCGCTTTCCGACCATGAATGGTCCAGTAATCATGAGAGTTTGTTTCCTACTTAATTAATGTGCTCTAATGTCTTACAAATTCAATGAATGGCTGGACATCGTTTACATTGTTAAACATTTTTTGTTTTTTTTTTTAAAGTTCAGTTTGTGAAACTTTTTCGTGTTTCTCTATTTGCTTTATATTTTAGTTTATTAATTGTATTTTGGTGGATGAAAGCTATCAAGTCTTTGTTAATTTATTCAATTGTTAACTGACTGTTAATTTATTATGAGCCTATCAAATAAACATTCTCTTATTGTTCTTTTATAAAATAAAAAATGTTTATATGATCATATCTCTTTCGGTTACTTCTTGTTTTTGTGTATTTTGTTTCAACTTATCATTGTCGTTCTAAAACTGTTAAATAATTACTTTAAATTATTATTATTTTTAGTAAAATAGAGCATATAACTTCTCATCTCATAGTAAAAATAGTCGTTCTCTCTAACAACCATGTTTATTAATTAGTTTAATGATAGATGCATTGATGCGGATTTGATCCTGTTCGTTTGAGGGTTCACTGACACGCAGCACCATCGTTCACTGACACGATTCACGCGTACCTGGTGTCTTCTATCTATTATCTTCGGGCAGCATAAACTCCATCTTTTATTTTCCTATGTTTTCTTGTCTAACTGGAACATGTCCCGCCGCAGGGAAGCGCGCTTCCATGGCGAATCTGGGCATCATCTTGTTCATGGCCGCAATTGTGCTTTTGCCCGCGAGTGGCGCAGGAGCAGCTTGTTCCAGTGGGAGTTGCCAGGTCGTGGGATCAAATCGCATTGCCGACATCTGCTATTTTGGCTCTAATAATCTTAGAATCAATCAGGGCAATAAGAGGCTATTCTCATTCGTTTCTCCCTTTTTTTTCCCAACAGGTCCATGACATTTGTACAAAGGACAGTGACTGTGTCGCGGGTCTTCAATGCATATCGTGTAGTTCAGTGGGCGACATGAATTACAGATGCACCAGGACTAAAACTACAGATCCATCTTTACAGGCATCATTCTCAACTTTGAAAGATTCTGATTGATTTTCGTTTAATTTCTCTGCAAATCATTGACATTTTCTTCTATTTCTGTTCAGGTGGGCGGTTTGCCTTTCAATAAATACTCATGGCTGACGACACACAATTCTTATGCAATCATCGGAGAAAAATCGTACACGGGTGTCCAAAGGATCACTTTCAATAACCAAGAAGTTAGCGTTACGGATCAGCTTAATGTATGTATGGCCTGTAAAATATTTCAGGGCAATTAGGGTATTTGAATCATTGGAATTTAGCCGAGACTTTGAGCAACAAGGGTATTTAATTTGGGGAAAATTTTGCAGAATGGTACTAGAGGGCTAATGTTGGACATGTATGATTTCGAGAATGATGTTTGGCTCTGTCATTCCTTCGGAGGCAATTGCTACAATTTCACAGCTTTTGTAAGTTGAAATCCCAATTCCCTTGATTAGCTGCTGTATTTTTTTTTAATAAAATACATTCAGGATAAATTTCCACATTCTAAATGCTATTCGGGTAGTTTGGGTGTTATTTTTCGGTGTAAATCAATGCACCATACCATTATCCAGGAGATTATAATTTACCCCTATTCTCAATAATATTGATTGTAACGGGTGAAACTAAAAGCTTGGATGTAAAGTTGAACCAGTTCGACTCATATTAAGGCCTATGTCATTTAAGAGATTCGAACCTAGCCAAATGTCCAGCATAATACAGCGATAGATTGCAGCTGATTATAGATTTTGTCAACCATGTTTAAATTTAACTAAACCAATATTTATATATTCTATTTATTTGGAATATGGTTCTGTTACAGATGCCAGCTGTGAATACATTGAAGGAGATCCAGGCATTTCTGGCTGCCAATCCCTCTGAAATCGTCACCATATTCATCGAGGACTATGTCAAAGCTACCAAAGGTTTGACGAAAGTCTTCACCGCAGCCGGATTGATGAAGTACTGGTACCCAGTCTCTGCCATGCCCAAAAATGGCAGCGATTGGCCCACTGTGAGCGACATGGTCGCGAAAAACTATCGCCTTATAGTATTCACCTCAATAGCCTCCAAAGAGGCCTCAGAGGGAATTGCTTACCAGTGGAACTACGTGGTGGAAAATCAATGTAAGTTTTACAAAACCTATCCCATGCCTTTAATGATGTATAGGGAGCGATTGATAAGGCGCTATTTTGGCAGATGGGGACGCTGGTTTGGTGGCAGGAAACTGCACTAATCGCGCTGAATCGAAGAATTTAAGCTCAAAAGCCCAGTCGCTGGTTCTCGAGAATTTCTTCCCAGATCAGCCCAGTGTACCCAAAGCCTGCGTAGATAATTCCGATCAGCTCTCAAATATTCTGAGTGTGTGCCACCAGGCTGCAGGAAACCGATGGGCTAATTTCTTGGCAGTGGACTTCTTTCAGGTGCAATTTATCACTTCATTTTTTTAATTTACACAGAGCAGCAGTCTTCAACCTTGGTGGGTTTTTGGTGGGTTTTATGACATACACAGAGATTAAATTTTATTGATCCATGTTAAACTCGGATTGTTGCATTCACATCTAGTTCTGCTCATTCTTCTATTTTTCTTTTCACAGAAAAGTCCTTCTTCTCTGTAGTTAATAGCTGGCCTTTCTCTGTGTCATGATTTGCAGGGCAGCAATGGGTCCAAAGAACAGTGCCAACGCTTACGAGGAAGTTCGCAAGCAACTGCATTCACACTTGCAACTCGACTGGAATTTGCACCCCCGGCAGGGACTACCGCTACGGCAGTAGCTCCCTTGTTTAATAAATTAACACTAATGTGCGAGAAATGTGAAGTGAATATCTCAACTCATAAAATGGTAATGAGAATGTGAAATAGGTAATGAGAATGTGAAATAGGTAATGGGGGAACTCAAATTCTTATTTTGTTAAAGATAATGGAACACATATTTTTATTGATTTATTTTTCCTTCCTTTTTTAGTTAGGTTTAGCCTAACTAAAGCCAACTAGTTTGTTGATAGAAGAACCATCTATCCATAGAAAAACAATCTATCCAGAATAAGATGCTAGCACCAATCTTATGTAAAACTTGATTTAGTTTAAATACCTTTTAAACTAATTTAATTCCCCAATTAACTTCCATCTTCAATCCCTCTTATTTAAAATTTGAAATTAAAATCCAATAAATATTAAACTCTAGTCAAACTATCGTAAAAAAAACTTAATCTAATTTAAATACCTTTTAAACTAATTTAATTCCCCAATCAACTTCCATCTTCAATCCCTCCCATTAAAAATTTAAAATTAAAATCGAATAAATATTAAACTCTAACCAAACTATCACAAAATCCTATCTTATTTAAAAGTTAATATATTTTATTAAAAACAATGACTAAATATAAAAAGTCGACAAGCATATTCTATCTGCGGTGAGTTGGACAAGCATAACAAAACATATTTTATTAAGGTGGTGATTAAAGACCTGAGCTGGACAAGCAGCCTACAACATATTTTATCAATAGCAGTGACTAATACATGATGTGGACAAACAGCCCAAACCTATTTTATCAAAGATAATGAATAATGCATGAGGTGGACAAGCGGCCAAACATATTTTGTCAAAGGTAATGAGTAATGCATGAGGTGGGCAAGCATATTTTATTAAAGGCAGTGACTAATACATGAGGTGGACAAGCAGACCAAACCATATTTGTGAAGGCGGTGAGGTGGACCAGCAGCCCACAACATACATATTTTATTGAAGGCAATATAGCGTGCGAGTAGAGAACGTGTTGATTGAGGTCAACGGGCGACCAATTCAAAATCCAATTTAATGAAAAGAAAAAAAATAAAAATAAAAAGAATTGATGACGTGATGATAAAACATGATTAAAGTCGAGGGACGAGCAAACCAAAACCATGATTTATGACGCGTGCTCTTTCGCTCCGGATGTTGGGTTAAAATAAAAATATAAAGTACTGGGCCGAGAAAGAGATTTGGATTATTCTAAATTTATTTTATGATTGAATATTATTAATTTACAATTAAATTTGAAACAAAATTATTTAAAAAAAATAAAGCCATAATATATTAACTATGTTGAAAAAGATTTAGATAAATATATTTCAATTTTCATTATTGTACATATGCACACTGCACTAATTATGCTTTTTTTGTAAACTAAGGAGGGACCATTTTTTTTCCATTACTTCGAATTGAAACCATTTCATTTTCATGGTGGCCTCAACCCGCCCTCAAGGAAACCGGGTCTGTTGGCCACCTTAAGTTTTTGACAGCCATCCAAAAACAAAAAATACTAATTCTTCTTGTCCACGCTATGTAAACTACACATTCGAAAAGATTACTATTGCTTCTTGCTTGCATTCTTAACTGAAAATAGAAATTAAACTATTCAACCGTTTTCACCAAAAAACTACAGACAGTATATACATATCTTCCAGTATTAGTCTGCCATGACTTCCCGTTGCTCCTCTTCTTTTTTTATACCCGGGTTGGTTTCCTTGACCAGCTGTTGAATCTCCTCCAGTTTTTTATCCTGCATTATTAGAGTGATCTGAATGTTTTGCAACTCTTTCTTCAAGTTTGGGATTCCCTGTGATAGTTTTGCCATCTCCATGGCCACTTGCTCCATCGCCTTCCCCAGCAGCGTTTTCATGACCCAGTAAACATGCAAGCCCTGTTTATACAGAGTCATGTGGCCTCTCGTGTTCTCTGGATCCGGGAGGAGGTATTCCCAGTCTTCCATTTCTGACCCTGATTGTCCCTGGATCGCTTTTTCCTCCAGATGCTGGATTGTCCCTGGATCGCTTTTTCCTCCAGATGCTGGATTATCCTTCTGATGTCTTTATTGGTGTTCTCACAGTAAGCTTCCTCCGCAAACTAAATCCTCTTCTTTAATGTTCTCCTGTATTTTCTTGCTGGTGCTGGATCATTCTCTACCCATTTCCCTTCCGATCCTCCTCTTCCTCTACTTTGTTGTCCTCGTCCCCATCCTGCTTTTCCCCTACCTCCCCGACTCTTCATGCCTGAGGTGCTTCCGAAGTCACCTCTCTGCTCTCGCCATTTATTACTCCTGTCTACCTGCTTCCTGTCCTCCTGTATTTTATCCTTTACTGACCCCGCATCCTTCCAGATCTTCTTGCGCTGTTGTTCCTCTCCATCCTAGTCTGAGTCAAACATTTCTACTTCTTCTTCCATGTCGTCTTAGATCGTCTGATACTCCTCTGCCGCTTCTCCCTCTTTGATTCCTTTCCCCTTCTTTCTCTGGCTTCTCCGTTCCCTATTGTCTTCACCCTCGTCGTTCCTCATTCTTCTCCTTGTCGCCATTTGATACTTCCTTCTGGCTCTGTCCGGTTGTCTTCTCTGCCTTCGCTGCCTTACTATTAACCTGCCCAGAGCTTTCACTGCTCTATCTCCTCGCAAATCCTCGGCAAACTTGTTTACCGTTCTCCCCTGTTTATCTCGCCTTCCTTTAGGATGTCTCCTCCATCGATTCTCCTCGTCTCTCGTCGCTCGCTTCACCTTCCACTTGCCGATTTCATCATTACCCACCTCCTTTCGTCCTTCGTTTGTGCGGTCTTTCCCACGTCCGAGCTCTGCCACATTACCTCCACCGGCTTCTTCCTTCATTGCCTCGTTGCCGTCCCTTCTCGATATGATACCTTAGCTGATAATCTCTCTGTCCTCCTCCATCATTATCTGACTGTCTTAATTCCCTGGTCGCCTTCATTATCACCCCAATCGGGGGGACTGCACTAATTATGTTTATGTTAATAGGTATAATTATTTAAGTAAAGGTTTTTGGTAGAAATTATATAAGGAAAAAATTTGGCTAAGGGTTTAAAACCAACAAATGTGGTTTATCATCACTATCAGATGATGAACTACACTTATTAGTTAAAATTTTCCTTATATATTTTCAACCAAAAATCTTTACTTAAATAATTATAAACCTGAATACAATATGATCATATTAGAAACCAAATACTAATAATAAATTCTTTTAATTACAGGTCTTCGATACAGAGGTAAGATTCATTATTAAGAAAATAGGGAATATCTTCATAGTATGCACTAAGTTGAAGGGCTGCCCCCAAGGTTAATTTCTTAACTCCATTGCAGTTGCTAATACGAGATGTTAATATCGGTGTCTATGAGCTCAATTGAGTCGTTTGAACCCCATGCACTGCTACGTAGCCTGTGTTGTTACGTATCATTTGTTTTTATTTGGCTGTTTTAAATATGTTGAGATTTGGAATTTTGGTTGGAATATGACAAATTTCATTTTTTAAGTTGACCTAGTTACTGTAATGGTTTTCATATGCTGGCTCCGTGTTCTATTTTGAAACAAAGTTCAATGTTTTTAAGGTTATTTTGAATGATGAAGAGTGTTGTTTATATGTGAGGTGTTTTGAAAAGTTTTTTTTGTTTTTTTTGTTTGTTTGTTTGTTTTTTTTTTTTTTCATATAATTTGTTTAGAATTTGAAAAAGACTTTTTGAAATAACAAGTTTGATGGGTGAAATTTTCACAATATTTGTTTAGAATTTTAAAGGGATTTTTTAAAATAACAAGTTTAATGGGTGAAATCTTCACAATAAAAGTTCCCCGGATTTTTAAGGATATTGAATCTATATATACAGTCAAAAACCCAGTGGAAATAACACAAATCAAAATTTGACCATAACTTTTTCACCAAAAAAAATCACATTTAAACACATAAGAATTTTTATTTTCTCAACATATTTAATATTTTAAAATATATTTTAATCACTTTTAATAATATAATTGTTATAACATTTAAAATATAAATATAATAATATTTTTACTATCTATATCTCTATATATTTTGGTTAGAATTATATATTTCATTTAAAGCTAAAAACACTAATTTTTAAGCTCGCCACAAAGATGTACATAGAATAATTTGGAACGAGTTGACAATTTTGCATATAAAGAATTTGAAAATGAAAAGTTAGGAAAACTTTTATGAATGTTGAGATATTTTTTGGTAAAAATTATATAGGAGATTTGTAGTGAAATATCTCTCAACATTTATATTATTGGTTTTGAAGATTTTTTCAAAACGTAGAAAAACGAATATGAGTCTAACAAATGTTCCTGATGTGTGAGGTTATAGAAGGAATTGATGGCTGAAATACATCACCAAAATATATGGTAATGAGCAACTTTAATAAGGAGCCCACATTTCAAGGAGTTAGAAAATACCTACAAACAAACATCAACTAATCATTCATATATATATATATATATTAATGAGCCCCAATGTTGCAACAAGAATGTTGCAACTCCCAAGGCTATCAACTTTTGCTACAAGATTGGATTGATGAGCATTCTAAGGGTGGAAAAGTTGATATAAAGGTAGGAAAGGGTAGTGGAAGGTAGGAGAAGGTTGTATGCTTCCCTTTCCAAGCTTAGTACCCTTTATGGGCCCATCTTGCACAAGGAACAATGCACAAGGTTGCTTTCAACAAACCATAAATGTACTCTCGATGAAAAGTGTTTTGGAAGAGTTGTTGAGGTAAAAATAAGGATATGGTGGTACAATAAGGAGTGTAAATGAAAATTATAACCTTGCAAATCAATATTAGCACCTGCATGCCACAAAAAAATATGATTTTTATACTTGAGAAGACTAAATACCTAGTTTGCCAGCTAGTGTGTCCTTTGAGTTATCTGACCAATCACCAAGAAAATTGAATGAAAATGATATGGGTTGATTTTTTTATTTAGTAGGATTTCCTAGGACTACAATCCAAGTGAAAGAACTCAAAAATAACCTTTTTAACATGTGCTATAAAATAATAGAAAATTACTAGTCCAAAAACTAAAAATTCAAGAATCAGTGAGCTAGTTAACCTAACAATTGTCTAACCAAATCAAGCGCAAATCCTTTGGGGTAAATCAAGACTCAATAAAAGTGGAAACAACTCACAATAGCCTCGTTAACATGTGCTAAAAAAGAGGAAAATGTTAGTACTATTTTGTTACAAGAGATTTCGAGAAATTCTAGATTTGTGAACTAGTAAGCCAATCCAAGTAGCTCAATGATGAATATGAATTTTCAAATCAGTTGTAAGGATGTTTCATGCTTGTGACTCTATAAATAACCTAAAAAAAGTATCATTTCAATCATTTAACCAATATAGCCTACAACAAAAGAAGCATGAATAGTAAATGCAGATTTAAGAAATGGAAGTCAAAAAGACATTC
The DNA here is from genome assembly GCA_000404065.3 of Pinus taeda. Lineage (NCBI taxonomy): Eukaryota > Viridiplantae > Streptophyta > Pinopsida > Pinales > Pinaceae > Pinus > Pinus taeda. Next base: position 15,286 of record APFE030602968.1, on the reverse strand, counting down.
AAAGAAAATAAAGAGATTGTAAAAGAGGGATTTGAGGCTCCTAGGATGGCCAAGCCCAAGGATACTATTGTAGCGGCTAAAACATTCTCCAAAATTTTCCTTTAGCTTTGTTTTGGAGCCTCCCTACCAACCATCCTTAGCACCATGTCTTGCACTGTCTAGGTACATATGCTTCAGTTGAGTTTTTCTGGCTTGTTAGCTTAGGTTCACTAACTTGTTTTTCGTTCACCCACAAGCTGACATCTCGAGACTTGGTTTTTAAATAGTAGTTGTGCTCACTTGCAGAATTGCGCAAAACTAGAGGGAAACCAACCTTGCTCTCTAGAATTGTGCAGATTTATTGTTATCCATAAATGAGTAGAGAAAACAGTCTGTCTCCCCCCTGAAAATTGCGTAGAGTAGCCCATCACTGGGCTTGCTCTCAAAATTTATGTAGATTTGGCTGACAGCCTTGGCTTCAGTTCAAAAATTGCACAGAGCTTAAGGGGTAGCCAGAGCCACTCAGCCTAGAAACTGTGCAGAAGTCATCCATAGGCTTGCAGTCCATTGCATGTGCTCCCAAGTTGACCAGTTCCCTACAGGACTTAGCAATCTTGCCTTGCTTGCATGGGAAGCTTTTCCTGAAAAGGAAGAAAGCAAAAAGAAAAAACCATCCCTAGATTTTAGGGATCTATTTTTAGCAGCTGGGGGTTACATGCAAAATCCATTTTAGAAACCTCCCTCCAAGTGTCGTTTTTTCCTATATTTATCGCATGCATGTCATAAGCCTCGATCTTGTCAAAATTATTTATTTGATGCCTCAAAGCTTATCCTTCAATTCGATCTTGGATCTCTAACATCCCCAACGCATCTAGGAACATTCGACACACTCAGCTCAACTTTTTCCGTGTAAGTCTGCTTTTCATGTCTTTTGCTGCTTTTCTGTCACTTTTCGTGTTTCGGCTTGTGTGAGTGTTGTTTACTTGGTTTTTTTGAACACTTTATGTAGTTTTAATGCATGTTAGCTTGTACAAGCACTATGTCAAGTTTTCCATTACATCTCCTTGTTGTCACATGCATGCCATTATTTCTGCACTTACGGTCGCTGTTGCAGTGACTCGCTTCACACACTTTCTTGTTTTCCCATCTTACTAAATATTGCACTCACCGATTGCATGCATGTTCATTCACTCATGTCCACACCTAGCTTCGCACATGCATTCAGTCCTCACTATTTTCAGTCGCCCGTCAGTGAATCAGGGATGCCTTGGCCAGACCTTGCCTTGCCTAGCTTGCACTGCACATTTATGAGAGTGAAGGCCTTGCCTTGCTCCCAACAATTGTGTAGAGCTTCCCTCACACTAGCCTCCTAGGCTTGCTCTGCGCAATTATGAGAAGGAGTACCCTTTTGGCCCCCGGAATTATGCAATGCAGTTTTACCGGGTTATAGTCATGCTGACTGAAACTATGCATTGCGTAAGCTTCAATCCTCAATAGGCCAAGATGGACTATGCTTACTAACAGTTAAGACTTTGTTCTATGCAGTTCTAGCAGTTAGTCTCCCAGTCTCCTAGTGAAAATTGTGTAAATCCTCCAGCTAGTCACTCGGTGTGGTGCATGATAGTCCTCAAGTTGCTTTTGGTTTTCAACTAACAGTTTGCTTGCAATGATTGTTTATTTGTCTCCAGGTATCACAGGTGTTCATCAGTCTCTCAACATTATAGGTACAATGGCTTCCAAGAGAGCAGGGTCAAAGGACACCATTGAGAGTGCAACTCGAGATGTGGTCGAGCAAGTGTCTATGAGCTTGCCATCTAAGTTGTTCATAGACAAGGAGATCAAGATGAAATGACAAGACATCAATGGCATCTTTTCAAACACATTTGAGGAGAATCTGGAGGACCGCAGAGTCTATGTCAACATAGACAAGTCTGGCTTGTACCTGATTGCATGCAAGTATCTTGTGTTTCCATGCGTAAACATTATCCATTGGATGTCTTGCATATTGATCCAGAGTCAATGGTGTTGATCAGTGTCACTGGAATGAAAATTGCTACCTTCAGGGCAAAGGACTTTCAGGTGATGTATCACTTGCTACAACCGGTGGTCACAATGGATGCACCCTTCACTAGGCCCAACAGTAGTGCAAATTCAAGAGACATCTAAAGAGCTGGGTGAAAGAGTGGGGTAAGTTCAGGACAACACCAACCAAGTTTACAAGACAAGGATACTACGAAAGGCTTATCAGCTCTTGGTCATCTTTGCATGCGGGTTATACGTCCAGGAGATTACAGAGATATTCCCACAAAATTGGGTGATTGTGTTATATCAACTAGTGAATGAAGGAATACCTTTCAATTGGTCCGACATGTTGGCTCTCCAACTAAAGTGACAAGTAACAGATGCTTGACATCCCCTCGAAGGTGAGCAAGAATAGCTATTCATGTCTTCCTACATTCTTGATGCAATCTGTGGCCATCAACAGTTCCTTGGCTTGGGTGGGGCATGGACACCTTCAGAAACCTCTGTGCACACATGTTGCAAGTTGTCTTCAAGTGTCGCTTCCATGGATTTATAATACAACTATCAGACCACTTCGTCACCCCAATGTACATGATTATCTTTGAGGAGGATCCATCTTTCATGTCACAGGAAGCGATGGAGGCATTGGTTAACATAACATATTGGTATTCCTCACCCCTTGGCACCTTCATCCAGATGTACAACATGGATAGCTCCGCATGTTTTTACCGAAGTTTTCCATGGAAAAGTTGGTCATGTAAGAGGTTTCATACCACATCTCGACAGGGTTGTCAGAAAGACTACACAGGAAGAAGAAGGCACCTTAGCCTATGCTTCCTTTGTGGATCAGGTTGTATGAGATCTAGAATCTCAAGTAGGCTAAGGCGGAGACACGGGAATTCAAGAGATTCATCTTTGGCACTAGAATTTTGAATCCATATGACTCGCATTTCTTCGTAGAAGACCAATGTACAAGAGTGCATCATCCTTGGATCCACAGGGCATGTCATCGGCCTGAGGAAGACCCATGGAGATATTGCTATAACTTCTTAAGGCTCAATGAACCAGTTGGAGTGGCTATAGAGTGGTTAGCAACATATAAGGCAGCAACATCTTAGAGAGCAACAACATCAACAATAATAGAGGGAAGCATACCTGGGCTTGACAAAGACAAGAGGAAGGTTGCTGACAACGTAGAGGTGGAGCAAAGCTGCATGTTCAAAGTAAATCCATTTGTGTTAAAAGAATCTTTAGAGATTGAGGCAAAGATGCGAAAACTCAACAGAAGGATTACGCAAAGGTAGAGGGAGAAGCAGAAGCTGGAAGAGGTAAAAAAGGAGTTGCAGGAGTTGAAGAAAGAGCTAAGGGAGGAACAAGAGCTACACAGAAGAGAGAAGGAATTGTAGTGAGAATAGGGACAACAGGAGGCGCAACATGCAAACATTGATGAAACTGCGCCGATAGAGGTCATTGATTCATCCGAACAAATGGAAGATAGAAAACAAGGTGAGTAGTCACAGGAGCATGAATTTTCTTAGTAGATTGAACAAATGTTTGAAAAGATGGACACAAATGTGGTTCAGCTCGAGCTAGGTCAAGATATTGACCTCATGCATGAGAACCAAGAGGTCACCCCACCGGCTTCACTAGATCTAGAAGCAAAGCAAGTCCCAAGAGATCAAGGAGACACTGAAATGCAGATGTGCACAACATATCCTTCGACGATTCACAACATAGAGTTGTGCAGTCATGCAAAGTGCCCACTCTGGGTGTCCATCTAAGTCCTGTACAGTTTGAAGAACGAGTGATCGTGTTCGATGTGCGCAAACATATAACTTTATTAGCCAATGCTACAAGGGCCTATGCCAAAGCCACCAACTCAAGTGTTATATTCTTCATATCTAAGAACGAGCGCATGGTTAAGGAGCTACAAGTGGCCAATTAGGGAGAAGAGAAAGCCACAACATCTACCAGATCAGAGTTAAGAAAGCTGATACTTTATGAAGTATTATCTCTCGAGACAGTCATACAGAAGTTTTACTTCAGGTTCGTCACCGTGCATAAGTCAGTTGTCGATCTTAACGATTGGTAGCAACGTTATGCCAGGAGAGAGCACATATTATCAGACATACACATTGTTTTCGATCACATGTAGACATGGACAATGAGGTAAAAGGGATCTCCATTGTACTTATCAAATTTGATGAAGCCAAGGGTAGTGGAGTTGAAGGCACACATTTGGAGTTAGATCCAGAACTATGAGGAACTCCCCCAGTTCATCACAAGCTTACATGCTTGACATGCATGGGTGTTCAGGAGCATGGATGTCATTGTACACATGCATGTAATCCCATCCATTGACACACTCATCGAGGCGAAGGAAAAGAGCGAAGTCCGATTGGAGCTAGACATGTACTTCGATTAATTGATGCACATAGCCATCAACACAGGCTTGCAGATGAGTGCAAACACTATACAACAATATGTCATTGGTCTGGCTTCACTCAAGACCATGACACACATGTTATCTGACGATTTGGATAGAGGTGCCAAATCCATCTACCCGGATGCAACAAAGGCAAAAGTTTGCTTTCAAAAGGATTTCACCACATAGTATGTGAACACCATAATAGACTACCGAGCTTGGCATTAGTTTTCCACCATTGATAATCGAGAGGATTTTGAAGCGTTAGTCTTCCCACAATTGTTCAAGTCTTATTGATGTCTTGTATGGCTTACTCAAGGCCATTTTTGTCTCAGATGGGTACATTTACATATTATATTGTAAACATGTTGTAAAGCGAAAGACCAAGTGTCAATAGTAGAATGTAACAGTCATGTGTAAGTTGAAGAGTCATGAGGGTAGGTGAAGAGTCACAAAGGGGAATGGCAAGGGTCACCCCACACTTTGCTATTTATAGAACCTCATAACTCATTGTACATGATTTTGGGAGCCAAGCTTCCGATAGGTATAACTTAGAGAAATCTTGGAGTGTATTGTAACGAGCCTTGGCTTCTCCACAGTGTAGAGCTAATACATCTCTTTGGAGTAGGTGGCAGTGACTGTAATGTTCTGCTATTGGGGCTAGTGTAAGTCATGGTTGTATGTATGATTGGAACTTTCACACTTTTAATATAATAGAGCCAACACGTTTCATGCATATATTGTTATTGTAGTTCAACTATCCTAGTTACTCTAATGTTGTATGTAGCTGTAATTTACGCATATATGTATGGACTATTCTGCATGTGTTTGTATGAATATTATAGAAGCGTGTTTTTGGTATAAGCCATCACTTTAGAGCACATTCCTAGATTTTCTGAATCAATGGAGCTCTAGAATCTGTTTAATAATTCCATCATATCATGTTCATTTGTTATCCAAGCTTGGTCCATCCTGTAGCAAGGAGAAAGTCTCTAGATTATCTCATCCTCCAAGTTTTCATAATCTGCCCAATATTCTCACAATATTCTACAAAAATAAATAATATTAGTCACATAATATGCAATTATATATAAACCTTCTTAATGAACATATTAATTTCAAAAATATGACATCCAATGCAAAAAGAGAGGTTTAATGTGCGAAAGGATGGTCATATGGGCCTTAATTTATGTCTAATTTGGAGGCCCATCATACCCCCTACTGAAAGTGTTTCTCATCCTCTAAGCAACTTAGTGACCTAATTGTGCCTCATTCATGGCCCTGGTGGCCTCCCTGATATGTCATGTAGTTGTCCAACACTCTCTTGTAGCAATGTTTTGTCTTCTTGTAGAAAATTTTTGCGTTCATGTAGCATCTCTTTTTTCTCCTGTAGAGAGGAATTTTATGCCTTGAGCTTCTTGGTTGTGACTTCTCTAGTGGTGGTCCTTCTCATGGGTGTCAAAATTTGTTTAACCTTTTCTTTAAGGGAGGTGACCTCCTCAGTTTTCCTTTCACCCTGTCCCAAATCCATTCCCTGGTGACTAACCAATTCCTCAATTGTAATTAGGACTATCGAGGGAGGTTGAGGCTTCCCTTGTTTAATCCTTGTGATTTTTATCTTCTTGAAGTAAAATGGACCCTGCTTGGGGTGCTTTCTCTTGGATTTGCAAGGTGTTTTAAGTGTGACCAAGGTGGAAGCCACCTCTTGTTTTGTGTTCCCCAGTGAGAGGGTCAATTTTTGCTTTTTCTTCTTTTGCTTTCTAAGCTTAGAATATTTCCCAAGGGTTTCCTATTTTTCCTTATTCTTCCTTGTTTCTTATTTCTTTCCTTCCCCCTCTCTTTCTTTAATCCCCCCTGTCTCTTCTTCTTCCTCTTCCTCTTGTAACTCTTCTTATTTTTTTAACTTCTTCCTCTTTAGCTTCTCCTTCTTAGCTGCAATATTTAATGCCTTATCTTCCTTCCCCATCAAACTCCTAAGGGTATGGTGGTTACGCTGTTAATGAGATCTTCATTCAAATGGATGACGAGTCCCCTAAAAATATTTGTGGTACTGCCTTCTCCCTGAGAATAGAGGTTCATGGAAAATTCATGGGATACTTCATCATCATATCCCTTTGATTTCTCAAAGAACCCCATCTATTAGTGGTCTAGGAAAATGTCCCTAACATGTGTATGCTTATGAATTTTGGTGGTGTTTGTGGCTTTCCTTTGGTTGAAACCTCCCCACATGGCTCCAATTCTTGTCTTCCTGAGTTATTTCAAAAAAAATTGAAATTTTTTGTCCTGAGAAATTTAGGGTCTGAAGGTAGAGTAAGGAAATCAATGCTTCTTTTCAGTCAAAGAGACAGAATCATAACCCCCCATCTCCAAGAAAACTAGATTTTCCCTCAATTTACCTCTCTTGTGTAAGCAAACAATGTTTTCATGGAAGTTCAAGTCTATAGGGGTTTTCTACAAGATGCTTGTAGCAGGCATAATTTTACTCAACAATTGTATGAAAAATGGGAAGAGAAGATGCCACTTACCCCTCTTTGGATGGTTTCCTTATGTTTGTGGGGGTTTGGAGGAAATTTCTTGAGGGTTTGGACCCTTATCCACCTCTCTGCCCGATCCTATAACACCTCCTCTACAATCCTATAACACTTCTGGTACTCTTGTAGTAACTATGCCTAATCTTATAGCACCTGAAAACCAACTCTGTAGCATCTTTGTAGTAGCCTATCAGATCCCTGGTAGTTATCACCTTTTCATTTTGTTTTTTCAAACATGTTATGGGAAAAGAAGACAACTCCAATTAACTGCTGAGGGTGGATGAGATTATTGAACCATCCTTAACTCATAAAACCCCATCTCTCATGCATCGATAACAAATTTTTAACCATAATACGCTCAAGAGGAGAGGTGAAGAATAATGCATACATGTGCCTACCTGATGTCACGTTTTTGTAGATGCATGCATGATGTTTTTGAACCAGTGATCGATTTTCTGGCCTCTTTGAGGTGTCATCTTCTTGTGCTTGCTGCTCTGTGTAATGGCTCTGTTTCGAAATTATTTATTGGTTTATTTGTTTTTGACATGTACTTGATTGATAGAGGCTTGTCAACATAGGTTCTATTGATGGTGGATCAAGTGTTGTTGTGGGAGATTAATAGTGACCCTATAACAACTCCTTTAGAGTTTTGTGGCTTCCCAAGATCACAAAGTTAGTCCTTCAATGATTCAATATGGTTAATTTTTCACTTTGGTGTTGTCAAGTGTCTCCAACTGTGGTTCTGTAGGGTTTGTGCAGGCTGTTAGAGGATTGGATTTTTTCCTGTAGTAGTCACACATACCCCTCCAGTATCACAATAATATTCATGCAATGAATTCAAAATATCTAATAATTCATGGCGATCTCATGGGTTGGGACTAAAAGTTTTGTTGATGGTGAAAATTGTGGAAGGAGGGGCGAAAATGGGATTTTTTCATGAACATAGATGTCAATTTTTTTGCTTGAAAAGTGAATAAATGGTGTGCAGGATGGATGAGGGAGGTGTGGTAGACTTATGTTTCCATTCCCCCAAAGAAAACATAATATATGACCCCTATATCTATGTCAATTGCAATCCTGTAGCAATTCTGGTCAATCATGTAACACTTTGTGTCAATCCTGTAGCACTTTGTAAATTTTGTAGCAGAGATTTTTTGGCCAATTTCTCTAAAACAGTAGATTCGATTGACCTAAAAAAAATTAACATGTTTCCATCATCCTTATGAATCTCCCCATAAACATTTTTGGCTAATAGATGCACGAATCTCGAGAAAAATGGGAAATGGTTGTAGGAGAAGGATGCCAATTTCTCAAAAGGTATGCACTGGAATTTACTGAAATTTCTTGAGCATGTTACCATCATCCTTGTACATGACCCCATGAAAAAGATCTGAAAAAATATGCATATTATTTGTGATATGGTCAAAAAAATTTCTATCCTGTGTATTTTGACAATCTTGTAGTAAAAAACAAAACTTTCTTGTAGCAACTTTGGACAACGAGAAAAATGAATGGGAAAGGTTTGGGAATGATTAGTGAAGGTTGTGGATGGTTAGGAAATGGATGAGAGTGATGTGGGAAATTTCCTTGGTTCCTATGAAGATGCATGCATTGGACTTGGAGCCAAATATGAAAGTTGACATGTTTACTCTATTTTGATGATTTTCTTGCACATTCATCATGGTAAGAAGGACATTTCCTATGTGTATTTTTCTTTTTCTCTTCTTTTTTTATTTTTTCTATTTTTTCCTCTTTTCCCCAACCCATTGAATGCCTCATGGATGTTTTCAATCAATAAGCCAATCTCAAGCGCCTCAAGGGAGGTTTTCACCTGAGATTTTGTTTTTCTTCTATTTTTCTATTTTTTTCCTTTTTTATTAATTTTTTCCTCTCCTACTCTATATGAAAACAAAAATATCTTTCAAATATAAGAATGCTTCCAATGGAGCTATGTGCATATCAAGATGACAAGTAAAAACGTGTGTAGTCTCAAAAGATATGCTTTGACATGTACCTGAATATGAGAGACCAACTGCTTTGACTAAGATGAGATAAAGAATTCTTGAAGAAGAGTGTGTTGATGCAACTTATTGATTGTCTGGAACCATATTTCAATATATTTGTGATTCCCTCGGTTCACTTTCACATTTGGATCACTTTGTGTGTCCTCTTCTACATTGACATTCAAATCTTATTATTTTTTCCCATTAGTCTTTTGAACACAAAGGATTTGATGATAAGCATAACATAAATTATTCATTCTCCGCTCCAATGGTTTCTCTCCATTAAATGTGGTCCATGATTCCTTGATCTCCTTTGGATCTTCTTCTTTTGTATGTTGTTCTTCAATGGAATCAAGAGTATCTCTTTTTCACAATACACTTCCTTATCTAGGCTAAATACCATTGGAATCAAGAGGAGTTGTTTGGAAGTATTGTAACTCAACGTTGTAAGTGGGTTGAGTTACTAGATTGTTTGGGTTCGGAAATGGTTGCAATCCTCATATGCCTTCCTCTGACTACATGCACCACCTATAAAATTTGGATGATTATACAACTGATAGTGCACTTCCCTTGAACTCTAATTTCAACTGGGTAACACTAAAATCTGACATGCATGAGTTATTTATGAGTGAATCATTGGTTAACTGGTTGAACACATGATGCATCACTGTCTAACCTCCTACTAGTTCCACCATTATCTGGAACTAGTATAACTGACTTTAACTCAGTTAAACTAAACTAATTAACTACAACTCAAAATAAACTCAATCAGGGCTCATATAATTTATGAGACACTCTACATCCCTTTAGTTAGACCCTGTCACACGGAATGAGTCGAGGTTGTGGACAAGATCGACCTTCCTAGTATCTAAAGATATCTAGTGACAAGCAAGCCAATCAAAAACTATCTTTCTCTAAATATGCAATTAAAAACAAAGGCAAACAAGTGTTTTAGGCCTACCTTGGGTCCAACGCAAGTTTGTGGAAGCCTCGCTCCCTTGCTCCAAATGAGCTTCCTTGAAGTAAGTCTGCAAACACAAACAAGCAAACAAATTAAATAGCACTTGAAAAGCCAATATCATAAAGCATATTCATCATAATGATCAAGGAGATTATGAAACAAACCACATAAGAGAATTTGTTGAGAAAAATGAATCTGATTGTATTAATTCAAATCAAAGAAGAACTTTACAACCTGTGCCTTGATGTTGTGCAAGCTCCTCTCAGGGTCCGACAAGAAGTCTCCTCTACTTTGACAAGTTTCACTCATTTCCCAATGAAACTAAAAGGTATGTGATCTCCCCTCTCAATTTTTTCTAGGAAGTCCCAATTCCATCAGCATTTACCCTAAAAAATGTTCAGCTTCTCACCTCCCCAGCAACTGACCCAATGCCTTAATTTATAGTGCAATGGAGATAAGTTACTAGGTCCTCCTTCAAAGGGATAAAGCCCTCCTTCAAAGGGATAGCTCCTCCTATCAAGGGATTAGCTCCTTCTCTTTTGGGATGCATGAACCACCTTGGAGTGAACAATCCACGTCAAAATTCCTTCCAGAAACATCTAGAATTAACCCAAAGTGAGTTTTTTAGAATAAGCTTGCGTCTTTTTTAATTTTACAGGGGTACGCACCCACCCCTTTACAGACAGAGCGTGCAGATACGCAGGTAATATGAACACAGGGTGCGGGCCCGCAGGCAAAAGTGAGAGAGAGTGCGGAACTAGAGTTTTATTGATTTTTAATGTCTTTCTCTCATTTGCAAAGCTTGACATGAAGAGCTAAGGTCTGAGACTTGCTTAGGAGGACAGTATAAGTGATGATAGACCCATACTGACTGTAAATAGTCATGGTGACGATATTTTTGTGTAACAGATTGCCCCCTAAAGTGCGAAGTCTGTAGTAGATGAGGATCTCATTTATCATTTAGGAAGAGTGAAGAACTTTATCATTTCGAGGATCATCTTGTAGAGAGCCCGGTTGGAACCTGTAAAAACATTCAATGCAAAATATATATATGAGATCATATCATCGCTGAGGTAGGCATTCTCATACTCAGATCAAAACTTAACTAGAAAACTAACTACTGCTCTGATATAGGAATGATCTTGTAATACATCACAAGTATAGACACATGTAGACACAATATGGACACAACCATCTATTTATGAATAGTCTACAATATAATGAATACAAAAT
>APFE030602961.1:0-17022 GCA_000404065.3 Pinus taeda | reverse complement strand
TAATGTTTGATGTTTGATTGTAATAGAATTAAATTAAAGCAGCGGCAGTCTTTACAATGAAAAGAAACACAGTAAAGTCTTCAGCGGAGAATACTAAGGCGATTCCATCCTTACAATAAACAACATAATAACTACTCAACGCGTCAATAGCCTGTCCATCACATGATCAGATCACTTACTATATCCTGAAACTTTGAAGACGAGAACTAGTAAAATCGTGAGGTTTTCAATTTCTTATAACCATCTATAATTTAGATCAAAGTTCGACATAAAAACACATGGACTGACAATAATCCAATACACAGTAAAACATCAAGACTTCCAATACACAATACAACATCAATACACAGTAAGCGCTAAGCAGAGAATAGGAAGGTAATTCCAATCCTTAATACATAGTCAAAATCAATTATTGATTACATCCATACAATTTAACAAGATATCATCGATTTCTCTTCAGAACACCAAGAGGGACTTTCATAATGATATTTCTGGTATCCTCCTCTCTCTACTGAGAGCTTTGCTGCCACTTTATTTTTATATATAATTAAGGATAGGCCTTCCCAGACCTTATCTTTTACAAAAGTAGGCTTTTTCCTTTTTACATAATGATTTAAAGCGTGAAGCTTTATTCTCCACTCTTATCCTAATTTTTAAACTGAAAAATATAACATGCTTTATTCTTTATTCTTATCCTATTTTAACTAAGAAAACATAGAAATTGCAAGCTAAAGGATCCCTCCCTTGCGTGTAAATGTTTTATTTGATTTTTGGAATGAGTTGGAAGCCTTTTTCCTTCTGAGTCACATGCTCCTACATCAGACTCCCAAGGTTGAAAATGATCATGATCTCATCATCATGCATTTTGAGTCTTTGTCCTTGTCTTCTAGGATCCCACACTTTGTTCTACAAGTCATCATCTCGTCATGTTGCCTTTCTTCTTTTCTCTAGGTATCTACAGTATCTATGTTGTACTTGCCTTCACTAGCTCACTTTCACAATCTGTTCCTTGTTTTCTTTTGCTGCCTTCCCTTTTGTTTATCGCCTGTGGCCCTCTCCAGGATACTCATCATCAGTCACCTCATCAGTTCAATTTCTTTGTTCTAACAGTATTTTTCTCCAGATCTTCATTAAGACCATGTACTCACAAATAAATTGTTAGAATAAAAATCATAAGGCATGAGTCGCCTACTTCCATCTGCTAGCATTCAGTATACTGTTCTCACCAATCACTTCTTTGAGGATTACTTCACTCAGTCTAATCACTCAGCATGATTTACTTCGAGAATGCCTAGTATTCTGTATCATTAAAAATAAACCTCTTTATTTTCATTCATCTCTGTCTTTATATTCTGAATATTTATCTTCTGTACTTCTAGTCTCTTCTGTAGAAGACTTAACTCATGCCATAAACCTGTCATCTCCTTTGAGAAACTTTATGTGCAATCCGCAATACTTTCAGAAGCCAAGCTTCCTGTTGTTACCATCTCATCATTTCTTATCAAAACATAATTCTGATTCTCAACTCCTGCAATAAACTCAGTTATCTGTCCATCCCTTAATAAAAACAAATTGTCCTTATCAACATTTATAACAAATTGATCATCATCATGTATCATCCCTGCATTCATACATAAACTTTCAGTTTGCAAGAAATGTTCAACAGTATGAGCTGTTACTTCCCTCATTTGTTCTTCAGAATGATTCTCTTCTTCAACATCCATAAGAACTTCCTCTTGTGCTGTAACAGTTTCGCAAGATTGCACATCCTCCTCAGTAAAACCTATAATCACATCACAATTGTTAGGTACAAAAATACATGGTTTTACATTATCCACCTCATCTGGATTTACCCTATAACTCAAGAAATCATTAATGATCTTGTCCTCTATTTCACCAATGGAAACCTAATCTGCACCTGCAAACACACACAACTCATTAGTTTTAAAACCACAAGAATTTTTAGTCTTGACTTCTTCCTCCAACATTTTCCTTTGAACATATCTACATGTGGAATCTGCAAATTCCCTCTCTGGCTCAAGAACTCTAAGTCCCTTTTTCAACAAGGCAATCACAATTTGTCTCAACCTCCTCTGCAATTGTTGCCAAATTACTCTCTTTCCCTTCAATGGAAAGATCCATTTTCCTTTCTGATATTCCTACTCTTGCAGCCATTCTTCTAGTAGCTGCAATTGTACAATTATTACTACAATCTCTCTTTCTCGAACTTCTATAGTCATCTCATCTCTGTGGAATTTCTCTGAACCTCTTCCTCTGCCTCCTTTTCCTCTAGAAAAACTCCTTCTGCCTAGACTGGTACTCCTAGATTTAATGTGAACACTCGCATTTCATTGAGCAAAACAAGCCATTCAGGTTTTGGAGATGCGAAACTGCTCCCAATAATCGGTAACGTACCAGCATATCTCTCCATGTGGAGAGTGACTAATCTCTTCAATCTTGTAAATCCTTGAATCTGTGGTAATTTACAGTTTATCGATGCCTCTACAAAGCAACTGTTCTATTGGCTAGCCTCCCATCGGGCTTCACTGTGGCCACTGTGGCATCAGACAAGGAGAAAAAATTCGACCTTCTATGACGCGGTATTAAGTTGAACTATTAATGAGATTTCAGTGTCGCCCACATGAGAATTATTATAATTTCTCTACGCAAATAGAGTGTTCCTTCCCTATCAGCAGATCTCCAAACTAACTATTCCAATACGCGCTCGAATACACGCTGACTTCCTCGGACCAACACTCCCTTACGCCGATTCTTATGATGTTCTACTACCAAAAATCTCAGACCTCATATAATGTTTGATGTTTGAATGTAATAGAATTAAATTAAAGTGGCGACAGTCTTTACAATGAAAAGAAACACAGTAAAGTCTTCAGTGGAGAATACTAAGGCGATTCCAGCCTTTCAATAAACAGCATAATAACTACTCAACGTGTCGATAGCCTGTCCATCGCATGATCAGATCACTTACTATATCCTGAAACTTTGAAGACGAGAACCGGTAAAATCGTGAGATTTTCAATGTCTTATAACCATGTATAATCTAGATCAAAGTTCGGCATAAAAACACATGGATTGACAATACTCCAATACACAGTAAAACATCAAGACTTCCAATACACAATACAGCATCAATACACAGTAAGCGCTAAGCGAAGAATAGGAATGTAATTCCAATCCTTAATACACAGTCAAAATCAATTATTGATTACATCCATATAATTTAACAAGATATCATCGATTTCTCTTCAGAACGCGAAGAGGAACTTTCATAATGATACTTCTGGCATCCTCCTCTCTCTTCTAAGATCTTTGCTCCCACTTTATTTTTATATATAATTAAGGATAGGCCTTCTCACACCTTATCTTTTACAAAAGCAGGCTTTTTCCTTTTTACATAACGATTGAAAGCGTGAAGCTTTATTCTCCACTCTTATCCTAATTTTTAAACTGAAAAAGATAACATGCTTTATTCTCTATTCTTATCATATTTTAACTAAGAAAACATAGAAATTGCAGGCTAAAGGATCCCACTCCGTTGCCTGTAGATATTTTATTTGATTTTTGCAATGAGTTGGAAGGCTTTTTCCTTCTGAGTCTCATGCTCATGCATAGGTAAAATGTAATTTATGTCATCTAGAAACAATTGTAAGACATAACCATTCATAGTTTAATATACAATTAATGAAGCATTTTTTTTTTATTATGTCCTTACCCTTAGTAATGTTCCATCTAATCAGTTGTGATTTGGGTGAGTAGCAGATTGGACATGGCTTGGCTCTTTAGGTTTCCACAAGAGGAAATCAAAGCCTGATTGGTTAGATGTTTTAAATTGTATTATGTTTTTGTTGTTCTTCAAGCATGACCATGCTTAATTCAATAATTGTTTCATGTTTGTGTTTCTTTCTGGGTTTCTGGTTTTGATTTTATCTTTTAATTTTTGTTTGGCTTGGTTTATGTTTTCTTTTTCCAGTCTTAATCTATAGTGAGCTCTAGTTGGTTGTTGGTTAGGAGGCTTAGGAGGTTGGATATAGTTGGTTGGGGTTAGAAGGGAGAGGAGGTTGCATATAGTTGGTTGGGGTTAGGAGGGAGAGGAGGTTGGATCCTTTTGCTTGGGATTAGGAGGGAGGATGATGTGAAAGAGAAGAGAAGAGAACACATGATTGGCTCCTATAGGGGCAAGGCATGTACCTTTTTGTTTTTTATTTTTAGTTTAGAATGGTTTTGTAATGGACTGTCTAAATTAATTGTGTGTGGTTGGAAAATTTTGTTATGCACATTTGTTTTCCTTAATACTTCTTGTTTTTGCTTTTTTTTTTTTGCGGAATAGAGGCAAAAGAATTACAGATTCAACCAAGAATTGTAGAATGCGTGCTATGCGTTTTTTCTATTATTACATGTGAGAATATAAATTTTGATTCCCTAATCAGCAGTTTATTCATAAATAAAACCCACTAAGATTTAAATACACGTGCTACTATTATAGTTATATCTTGTATTCCAACTCCATGTAAAGATAGACCCAGAAAAATTCATGATGTCTCATGCCTTGGATTTCTAAGATTGTGTATTCTAGAATCTAAATTTTGACTAGGCAATTTATTCACAAGTAAAACCCACTAATGTTTAAATATACATGTGCTACTATTATAGTTTCTTTTTGTATTCCAACTCCATGTAAAGATAGACCCACAAACATTCATGATCTCTAACGCCTTAGATTTCTAAGACTATGTATTTAAGAGCTGGGGTTAATCGTTAAGTATTACTTTCATTGAATATTCTTGCATAGTTACACGTTTATTTTCTTTTATAATGTTAGATTTTAATAGAGTAAAATTATGTTTTTTTACTATCCTTTGTTTCTTGTTTTGTCTCAAAGAAACCAGTTAAAAATTAAATCTATAAAAAGCTTTTAAAAGAATTCGGATTTATCCAGATTATTTAGTTCTCCCACACTGTTAGGCCTCTATATATTTCAAATATACATCTCACACAACCCGAGTTCGCATAGGTATCGAAGCCAATCTTCGCATGAGGATCAGCTCCCTTGCTTACTCCAAGGAAATGTGTCGAGCACAGTTAGGTAAGTATAGAAGCCTACTGCAGGGAATGACCAGCAGTGAGGCTGCGAATGAGTCATCAACCACAGTTTCATTTTAAGAGTTGCTCGTAATAAGGGCTATTTATTTTTTATTATTATATCCTTAATTAGACTTACTTGGACACACCTATAGTTTTCAGAAATATTTCTTCGCTTGGCCCTAAAAAAAAATGAGGGTGAGTTAGTTAAACGTTACATTGTATCCACCTGAAAGGGTAGTTGCTTAATTTGGCATGGCATTTTCATGTTGAACTACGACCATGTTCCGGTTTCTGTTTTGTTATTTCCTCTCCTACCAAGTAAAGTAATGGGCTCTCCAATAACCTCCTCTACCTCTACCCAGTGTTGCTCACTATTTAGCGGACAACGGCCTTCCTTTCTCCGCGGCAATAGGTCTTTTGATGTGTGCTAATGATGAGTACTTTAGGGTAGGCATGTTTATTTTGTGAATGTTGAAACAAATTATTATGTCTTTGTTTGAAATCAATCTCTTAGAAATGGTGTCATGCAAGTTTAGTCTTTTTTATTCTATTTTCAATTTACTATGAATATATTTACTGGGTTAGTCAATATAAGTGTGTTTTCTATTTCTGAGCATTTTTGTAGCTTTAGCACATATAAGTGTGTTTTCTATTTCATCTTAGGAGATTAAAGCCCAGCTAATCAAATTGAAATGACAGTGACATCTAAGGATGTCCTTGTCAACTGAATTGAATTCCTGTTGTTGATGTGTAGACCCAGAAGGGGTGATTGTCAATGGCATGTCAGAGGGTGCACTTGGTTGAAACCCAAAGCAAACCTCAAAAGGTGAGAAACCAGTTGAGGAGTGTGTTGCTCGATTGTAACTATGTTGAATGATGTGAAAATATGTATCCCACTCTTTGTTTTTGGAAAAGTAGCTGCGAAGGACCAAAGTACGATTGACAAATTCGGTTTGTCCATCTGTTTGTGGGTGGAAAGCAGTGGAGAAACGAAGTTGGCAACCCAACAAAGACCAAAGACTACACCAAAAGGTACTGAGAAAGCGAGAATCATGATCTAAAATAATGCTACTTGGCAAACCAAAGTGTGGCGACACATGATGGAAGAAGAGATCCGCGGTTTGAGCAGCAGAAGTAGTCTTATGGCAAGGAAGAAATATAGCCATCTTGGAGAAACGACATAACACTACCCAGATAGCATCATGTTTACGAAAAGTAGTAGGAAGGCCACTTAAAAAGTCCATGGAAATGGATTCCGAAGGATTAGAGGGAATTGGTAATGGCCGATACAAACCATGTTTATGACTTGAGGGCTTGCTTTGTGAACAAAGAGAACATGCACGAATGAATTTTTCCACTTGCTTTGGTAAAGCAGGCCAATAGAAGTGGCTTTGAAGATTGAGAATGGTCTTGGCTGTGCCAAAATGCCCTCCGCATGAAGATGCATGCGCTTCACGGATAAGAATGAGACGATCATTAGATTGTGGCACACTTAGTTGGTTGAATTTATACAACCAACCATCACGAATGGTATAATCAAGAAAGGGAGTTTGGTTGATGACTGTAGGGTTTTGCAAAGCTTCCCATATCTCACCAAAGACCAGATCCATTGCGTACATATCTTTCCAAGCATCATATGCAGCACAACGCACCTCTAGAATGTGTAGGACCTGAGCAGGCGGTCGACTTAACAAATCAACCATCTTATTACTTGTCCCCTTCTTGTATTTAATCACGAGATGGAATTGTTGAATGTAAGAAGCCCACTTTAAATGGCGTTTCTCTGGAATCTTTCATTGTGAGTTGATGAAGATTAGTGGATGATGATCTACTTGGAGGATGGTCTCTTTGCCAAGAATGTAATGGCGCCATTTCTTCAAAGCTTGCACTAAACTGTAGAATTCCTTGTCATAGGTGTTGTACATGAGCTTAGCATCCGAAAGTGACTCAGAATGGTAAGCCACAGGGTGGCCTCCCTGTTTAAGAACAACTCCAATAGCGAATTGAGAGGCATCAGTTTCTATCTCAAATGGTTGATTCATATCTCGCAAGCGAAGAACAGGAGCAGAGCATAAGGCACTCTTGAGTTGAGCAAAATGTTGCTAAGATTCGGCATCCCAAATAAACTTTTCTTGATGAGACAACTGGTGCAAAGGGCAAGCTAACTATGAAAAATGAGAGATAAACTTTCTGTAGAAATTAATACCTCCCATGAAGCTCATGAGGTCATGTGCATTGGAAGGGGCTCGCCATTGCGCCAAGGCTTGTACAAGAGAGGGATCTCGGCAAACCCCTTTGATGTCAATAATAAATCCCAAATATTGAACTGATGTTTGTCCAAAATAGGATTTCTTTTCTTTGACCTGAAGGTGATGTGCTTGCAATAACTCTAGTATGGTGTGAGCATGCTGAAGATTGTCTTCCCAAGATTTACTGAATACTAAAATGTCATCAGGGTAGATGACCACAAAATTACCCAAATGTGCCCTGAAAACATCATTAATGAATCTCATAAAGGTGGCCGGTGCGTTGGTTAGTCCAAATGGCATGACCAACCATTCAAATAGCCCAAACTTTGTTTTAAAAGCAGTTTTCCATGTGTCGGCTACATGCATGCGAACTTGATGGTAGCCTGCAGCTAAGTCCATCTTTGTGAAGAAACAAGCCCCGTGTAAATGGTCCAACAAGTCCTCAATGCGGGGAAGGGGGTAGCAGTTTTTAACAGTGGCTTTATTAAGGGCTCGATAGTCTGTCACAAGGCGCCATTCAGAAGTATCTTTTTTTGGAATAATAAAATCTGGAGATGCACAGGGCGAGGATGACGTCTGAATATGACCGGATGTCAACAATTCTTCAATTTCGCATTCGATCTCAGTTGCCTCTCGAGGAACAAGGCAATAAGATGGAGCATTGGGTAAGGAAGCGCGAGGAATAAGATCAATGTGGTGTTCAACAGAGCATGCTGGAGGCAGCCCTGTGGGTTGGGCGAAGACATCTGCAAATTCATGGAGTAGAGGAGCCATTGAAGGAGGGACTAGATTGGTCAGGTTGTCTCGCTTGAGAGGGCGAACCAAGCACAAAGAAACATCTTGGTATAAATTGACTCTCATAATGAGAGCTTTGCCAATGGAAGGTTGGGTTGATGTGCTAGCTGAGGATGTGAGCACATAGGTGCGCCCATCGTGTTGCAAGTGGTATTGGTGATCTGTAGCATGATAAACAACATGTCGAGCCTCTTGGTATGGAATTCCTAGCAATAAATCAACACAATCTAGAGGAGAAACATCACATACCGCAGTATCACAGAAAGTTCCAATAGCGAAGGTGACACCACAACATTGTGAGATGGTAAGACGAGGACCATCCTTTCTGACCCAACCGAGCTGATACAGGTGGGGGTGAGGAGTGGTGGGAAGGCAAAGGCATGCAACTAAGTATTCTGACACAAGATTCTTTTGACTCCCATTGTCAAGAATAAGCATGGCCAGCTCATGTTTGATTTGACAATTATTAGTAAACTAAGGCGTAACAGAGGTGTTTGTTGCATTAGCAATCATGAGGACGAGAGAGGGTTCCACTTCAGTCGGATTTTTGAGAGAAACAGCTGAAAGTGGGGTAGTGGCCTTTGGTTGTTCGACCTCTTTAAAAGAGTTTTCTGGGGGCGGAGATTATTCAATACTCGACAATCTACAAAAGCATGTGAGTTGGTCTTGTGAAATGTACACCAGGGGGTGCGATGAGGTGTGGGTGATGAGGTAGAGGTGACATTAGAAGAATCAAAGGAAGATGGACCATTTCTGGCTTGAGGATATCGGATTCGAGTACCCACTTTGCGTTCCACTGCCAGGGCTCGAATAAAGGCCTTCTCTAATGAAGCACTATCAAATAACTCAACTTCACAACGAAGAAGCATTAGCAAACGAGAATTAAATTTGATAATTAGTACCTCGTCTTGATCGGATATATGGAGTCGAATGCGCAACTTGCAGAAGACATCAATGTAGGATTGCACTGATTGATTGGGTAGTTGTCAAAGCTGCAACCATTTGGCAAGGAGATTTTGTATATATCCTGGAGGATAGAAGCGTTCACGTAAGGCCTCGCAAAAGAGATTCCAAGATGTGATAGGCGTCGATTTGGTGTCGGCTTGTTCTCCAAGTTCCAAAACCAAGGACGTATTCTCAAGATGAGTATCCCACCATGTTTGTGCTAGGCATTCTAATTGTAGACTGGCGACCTGAAGTTTCATCTCCTCGTCCATTGTTGGACAGGTTTGAAAATAGTTGGAGAGGCTGCGGATCCTAGAATCAACAGTCTCACCATTCATTTGCCCTGAGAATTTGGGCAGTTGAAAGCGTGCATCAAGCTGCAGTGGCCGTGGAGGGCGTTGTTGTTGTTGTAGCGTAATTAGCTCTTGAAGAGCCCTAGCTAAATCATTCACTAGCGAGTCTGCATGGGAGGGATCTTGTTTCTCTTGACGCTCTTGACGGGGTGGCATGATTTTCATCCACTGAATGGAGTGAAATGTATGACCCTTAAAAAAAAATTCTTCGAACAGGTGGATGTCTTCGAAGATCTTACGCTCTGATACCAATTGATCTGCTTTCACATTTGAAAATTAAAATAAACAAAGAATCACAGAACATACTGTAGACACAAACATTGGAATAACACAGGTCTGCAAACAATACCACTATTTTATTTATGAAGAAGAGATGAGCCTGCTCAAAACAACGCCATCATTCTCTTTATTACAAAATATAAAATCAAACTGCATAATTAGATAAAGCCAATATATTTTAGATGTTTCCTTTTTCAGATGTTTCCCTCTTTTCTATTCGTGGATGTTTCCAATGAAATAGTACGCTTTTTCTTGGTTGCCCAATCAGTGAGATGTTGCTGATTTTTGTGTCCTTTCTCGTTGCCCAATATATATATATATATATGTATGTATGTTACGGTTTATTACCTTTTATTTCATGTGAAATTGTTATATACCTAGGGGGGTAATATGGGGTACCGAGGGAGGTACCCAAGGTAATAATGTAATAATGGGATGGGCCATAGTAATAAATAAGGTGGTTAACCAATGTCATGTAAGGGACCACAATTAGTTAATAATAATGTAAGGGGCCCATGGTATTAGTTGATGGTATGAGGAAACCATGGTAATGATGCATGGTATTGTATGTATGAGGCCTATATAGAGGCTAGAGACTCCACATGGAGAGACAGGAAGAGAAGTATTATTCTACGAACAAGCATATGGCTTGTGGAGTATTCTCCTTCCTTAAGGAGTGAATGTATGGTGTTGCCCTACCTTAAGGGTTTGATAATAAAGAAGCATTTCTATATATTTCTATCTTGTCATTATTGGGTTATTTCTATTATCTTATACTTTTGGATTAGAGCTACAACAAGTGGTATCACAGCTGCATTTCTATCTATTTCTATCTTGCTATTCTTGGGTTATTTCTATTATCATAATATCTTGGTTTAGATCTACAACAGAAATGCTTGTGGAAATTTATAAAGCACAAATTTCTATTGTGTATCACATTTATTTATTTTGACTTTGATTTGAAAGAATATTTGAATTTCTTATGATATGAAACATATAGACTTAGGAGGGAGCAGACAAGAGCAGAGCTGAAAATTAAGAAGGATTCTCTTCACAACAATGTAATTGAATTCATGATATAAATCAACAGGATAATAGTTAGATTTGAAATAATATTTAAGTAATTCTTTTTTTTATTATTAACTCACAATGAAAATGCTACAAAATATTTAATTCTCTTATGATATGAAATAGATTATATGGAAGATGCTTTTTATAAGAGTAAGATATTGTGCTAGAAAAGGTACATGTAGCGTGAAAGTTGATAGAAGGTCCAAATCATATAAGAGTAGCAAGTAGATGAAGTGTAATTGGTTAACACAAAGAAGTGTAATTGGTGAAGAAAATTATATTATTATTATTGTTGAGCTAAACCTCAATAAGTAAAGAAAACTATAATAAATATATAATCAAACATTTTCTTTTTGACACTAGGTTGCCCCTTCTCACAACAGTGATGGACAGACTTGGCTAAAGCTATCATGGAGGAGTGTGTGTTTTTATTCTGTTTCTCATGTTTTTCTAGTATACCTTTTAAATTTTTTATTATTTTTTTATGAGTTTGGTTTTCAAATTTTTAAATTTAAATTTATTTCTGCCATCATTTTATAATTACATTCTTTCAAATTATTTATTTTGAACTTAAAATATTAATAATATTTTATTATTTTTTAATGAAGGGTTTTTTTCATAATAATTATATAACAAAATTTCTAAGAAACTTTATGTAAAAACTTTTGATATATTTAATTTTCAACCTCACATTTCAAAATTTAATTTTTTGGATTTTAAAGCTTGGACATGTAAAACTTCTCTTTATTTTAGATTTCCAATGTCAAAATTTAAATCTTAGCACACTCTGAAGACCCATTTAAATAATAACAATTGTAAAATCAGATTTAAAAATTTCCATGTTTGATAAATCTAAAATTGCATTTTTAATAAGCGAACCACATTTAACAATCACTACTTGGACAATTGTACTATTTGATTTTCAATTCCACCACTTAAAATTTGATGCTTATACACACATTTATATACTCCAATGACATTTATAACATTACATTTGTTAACTTTAGAAAACCTTATGTTAAAATCTGATAGATCTATGAAAGTAGAACATTATAAATAGAAGCTTAAATTTATATATTTGTGTTATGATGTGTTGTAGTGTTTTGTGTTTTATCATGTTAACATCAATATCAAATGTTATGTTGTCCTTGTTGTGTTTGTGTGTATAAGGTGATACCCACAACACTCTGTGTTTCAGTTAATATAACTATTCAAAATGTTTGAGAAAGACATACTTTTATTCTAATCATATGATATTTCATTTATAATTTAGTTTTACCAAAGTAATTTAAATACTTTTGATGTTTAACACACCTATGCTAGAAAATTTGTGTTTCATTAATTCTATATTAAACTATAATGGTGAAACAATTGTAAGACATAATCATTCATAGTCATATAATAATAATAGTTAATAAAGTTAATAATAATAACGAAGATTTATTAAAATTAATAATAAATTTTGATATTGTTATTAAAGTTACTATTTAATAATTATTATATTATTGTGACTATTAATATTATTTACTAATTTAAATCTTATGGATTTAATATTTAATATATATAATAAAATTACTATAAAAATAATATATTTATGAACGTGAATATTAATAAATATTTATATAAATATTAGTAGACTCATAATATTTAATAGGTTAAGTCCTATTATACTTTGTTATATAATAGCTACGTAAACATTTCTATATTAATACTTCATATTATCATCTAATATTAATATATATTAGTATGCCAATATTAATAGATATTTAATATATTATTAGATTAAATAGTAATATTAGTATATTTGTATTAATACTAAAATATTAAAATATATTTTATATTAATATTATAATTAATAATAATTATAATTTTCATAGTGATATAATAATAAATAATTATTATTATTATTAAAGGTTTTATGGATGTTTATAATAAAGTTTAAACCATTAAAATTTATATTAATTATTATTAAAATTAATTATAATAAATTTATTAAGGTTAATAATAATATTAAAGATTAGAATTAACGAATATGATCAACCACTGTATTTTATGATTGAATGTGGTCAATCACTGTCAAAATGCACAATCATAACCTATGAAAGAAAAGTGTGGTGTGAAACAATTGGTAATAGTGTTTAGCCATGGAAAATGTAGGTGAACCATAGTGAATCACCATGAATCATAGTCATAGTCACACAATTGTCAACCATAGACATATAATTGTGAGCCATACTTAAAACACAGTTTATGATGATTAGACATAGTGAACTTGGAAATGTATATCCAACTATGGTTAGCCATAGTGAAACAATGTGTTCATTATCTTTAGGTTTATAACTGTTGAGATTTTCTGTTTCACAAAATAGGAAAAAATCCCTCAAGTATGAGAATGATAGGAATTTGTTGCTAGATTAGCTCCACGTTGTTGGGAGAGAGTTAATGCATCCTATATTTCATGTGAGAGGATTTATGAGGCAGTTAGATTCTCTTAGGTATAAAACAGGTATCCATACGGATTGTTTGAGCGTGAGAGTTTGTGAGGAAATTGATTAATTTTTGTAATCTCTTGTTCGATAATAAAGATTGCCGATGCCTAGGTTTGGTGGACGTAGCCCAGATTGGTTGGGTGAACCACGTTAATTTGTTGTCTCCTATGTATGGTTATTTTCTATGTATATTATTTATTTGTTTGCTGCACACCTTTCCCTCTAACAAATGGTATCAGAGCATGTTGGAGGCATCGTGTGAGCCTGCCTCGTGGTGCGTATCAGGTTGATTGATGCCACGAGAAGATGTATATCTGCGTGTGAATGCGTGAGGGTGCTGACAGTGCCTATGCATTGGTGCGGTGCCTGTACATTGCTGCGTAGAGGATTTCATGATATGTGACATCGCTGGTGCGTGGGAGGACATATGTGACAGCGTTGGTGCGTGGGAGGACATAAGTGACAGTGTTGAAGGTATTCAAGCCTGTTTTCTTTTTAATATGCTCCCATTTATGTGTGCCCTCCTTGGTTTCTACATTGTCAATGCTCCATACCACAGTTTTCTTCAAACGTTGTTTTGAAAATTAAAATGTTGTTGAGCCTCCCATACGCTGCTTATTGGGCTACCATACCAATAACACAATACATATTACCTTAGCGGATGGTAGTAAGGTCGTCGTAGATATAAGAAATAATTATTATTACAGCGAACGATTTTGCAGTTTAGGTGTTGGATTTTCAATTTCCTCTCACAGTCACATCTCGATACACAAAGATACAAGCAATATTCATCACTGGAACCGTCCAAATGACAAGTTTGAATGCATCAAATAAACGGAAATTTTTTTGTTCATGGAATATTTATGTTCATTTTTTAACATTTTATAAATATGTTAGCGATTTGTATTTGAGTACAGTACAACGGCAAGAATTTTTTTTTTAAAGCAAAGGCAGTAAGGTGCTCTAGTGACCGAGCGACTCACGTTCAAAGTTGAAAGGGAAGAAGAGTAAGGTAAAGTGTTGGTTTTGTGGCAAATCGAGGCATTTAAAGAAGGACTGCTCAAAGCGAGAGCAGCAAACTTCTAAAGAAGATTCTTCGACAGAGAAGAAGGAGGAAAATACGACAGATACATGTTCAGCATCTGGTTCAGGTATGAGTGATGAAGTATTATCAGTTAATGTGTCAAGTCATGATCAACATTGGTTGTTAGATTCTGGTGCATCAAACCACATGTGTATTCATAAAGAATGGTTTAAGGCATATAAATCAATTAATGATGGAGTTGTGTACATGGGTAATGATGTAACATGTAATATTGTGGGGATTTGGAGTATACAACTGCAAATGTTTGATGGGACAAATAAGATGTTAACTAATGTGAGACATGTGCCAGATTTAAGGAAAAAATTGATTTCATTAGGAGCACTTGATTCAAATGGATATAAAACTATAATTCAAGGTGGAGTAATGAAAATTTAGAAAGGTATTTCACTAGTTATGAAAGCTAAGAAGGTAGGAAATTTATTTCATTTAGAAGGAGGTACAGGGTTAGATTATGTGTCTACGGTGTCTGAACATGACATTAGTTCCATTCAATTATGGCATCAAAGATTGGGGCATATGAGTGAAAGAGGGTTAAAAATTTTGGCTGATCGCAAGTTACTTCCAAATCTAAAGTCTGGAAAGTTAGATTTTTGTAAGCATTGTTTGTTTGGAAGACAAGGTAAACAAAGTTTAAAACAGGCAAACGTACTAGTAAAGGAAGACTTGACTATATCCATTCAGATGTTTGCGGTCCAGCCCCTACAACCTCATATGGTGGCTCGTCATATTTTGTATTGTTTATTGATGACTTTTCTAGGAAAGTGTGGATCTACATGTTGAAAAGAAAGTCTGATGTTTTTTCAGTTTTCAAGCAGTTTAGAGCATTGGTAGAAAACAACACTGGTAGAACAATAAAATGTCTAAGAACTAACAATGGTGGTGAATTTACTTCCAAGGAGTTTGACAACTATTGCAAGGATGGAGGGATCGAGAGACATAAGACCACGATTTATACTCCTCAGCAAAATGGAGTTGTTGAATGCATGAATAGGACTCTTCTAGAGAGAGCAAGGAGTATGCTGAGTAACGTTGGGTTGCAAAAGGAGTTGTGGACGGAAGCGGTGGCAACAGCTTGTTATGTGATAAATTGATCTCCATCGATGGTGATAGGCTGTAAGATTCCTCAAGAGGTATGTAAAGGACACCCTTATGACTATTATGAACTCAGACTGCTTGGTTGTGATGCATATGCTCTAGTGCCTAAACATCAGCGAACTAAATTAGATCCAAAGTCGAAAAGGTATATCTTTGTTGGGTATGGTGTTGGAACTAAGGGATATAGATTATGGGATCCTACTACCCACAAAATCATCATCAACAGAGATGTAAAGTTTAATGAATCTTCTCTTGTACAGTTAGATGTAGATAGTAGATTAAAACATGATGTTGTATCTGACTTTCAACACATTCAGTTTGATAGCATTTCTAATGATAGTCATGATGACCATAGTTCAGATACTAATCATGAACACGTTTGAGAATAAGAACATGAACAGGGTTTAGGTATAGATCATGAACAGGTCTGAGATAATGATCATCAAGAAGTTCCTACAGATGGTAGTCAGCCAATCGAGGAAGCACCAGAAACATCCTTAAGGAGGTCGACAAGAATTAAGCGGCCACTGAGAAGGTATGATGATTATGTTACATTAGTTGCATTTACTGCTAATGACAATGAACCTCTATGCTATCAGGAAGCAATAGCAGGTTCGAAAAGTGACAAGTGGAAAGCAGCCATGAAGGATGAAGTGATGGCCTTAGGTAAGAATGGCACATGGGATCTCGTTGAGCTTCAGAAAGATAGGAAAACTATGGGGTATAAATGGGTTTTCAAGCTAAAACGGGGTGTGAATGATATGGAAGATGGGTACAAAGCGAGGCTGGTTGAAAAAGGCTTTTATCAGAAAGCCCGCATTGACTTTCATGAGATTTTTTCACCAGTGGTTAAAATTGTTTCAATTAGAATTGTGTTAGCATTAGTGGCTTTGCTTGACTTAGAGCTGCAGCAATTAGATGTTAAGACTGCATTTCTACATGGAGACTTAGATGAGGAAATTTACATGGAACAACTCGAAGGGTTTGTTCATCATCGCAATGAGAAATTTGTCTGCAGGCTCAAGAAGTCATTATATGGCCTGAAGCAGTCGCCTCGGCAGTGGTATAAGAAGTTTGATTCTTTCATGTTGAGTCAGAAATATGTTAGAAGTGAATATGACCATTGTGTTTATTTTAAGCAATTTAAAAATGGCATATTCATTATCTTAGTATTGTATGTTGACGATATGCTTTTAGCAAGCAAAAGCATAGAAGAAATCAATAGGTTGAAGGCTCAGATGGCTAGGACATTTGATATGAAAGATCTAGGAGCAGCAAGACAGATTTTGGGCATGGAGATTTTCAGAGACAGGAGCAATGGTAAGATATGGCTATCACAACAAAAGTATATTGAGAAAATACTTTTGAGGTTTGGTATGGATAATGTGAAGCCTGTTTCAGTCCCTTTAGCTTCCCATTTTAAGCTTTCTTCGAGTTTATGTCCTAATACTGATGAAGAAAAGGATTATATGTCTCGAATTCCATATGCCAATGTAGTAGGATGTTTAATGTATGCAATGGTTTGTACTCGACCAGAT
>APFE030602960.1:0-25286 GCA_000404065.3 Pinus taeda | reverse complement strand
GAAAAATGGTATGAAGAAGGTATTTGTACAGATGTATGTCATATGCCATATGTATTGACATATTTTAATTTATATACATAAGGGTGTTATTGTTGAACGTTGTTATTCCCTTGTGAGGGATTAGTACCATAATGACCTAGCATTTCCTCCCTACTACTATTGTGTGTGTATATATATATATATATATATATATATATATATTATATATATATATATATATATATTTATATATATATAAAATAAAAAACACTAATTTGATATACCTTTAACAAAATACTAAAAATAGAGAATAATGAGTGTTGGGAACCACTATTTAAACTCAATTAAAATGATTGTATTATAAAATCTACATTCTAAATTATATAATTAATTAACACTATTTTTTAATTAAAATGATTGGATTATAAAATCTACATTCTAAATTATATAATTAATTAATACTATATATAATATCCTTATTATCTCAAGTAGTTTTGTGAGTGGTGTATCAAATCTGTTATTTTGATTTGGAGTATATATGAAATATAAATAGCACCACTTATCAGTTATATATATAGGGAGAGTTTGTTTTAATTTATATATAAATGATAAGTGGTGCTATTTTAATTTCATATATACTCCAAATCAAAAGAACATATTTGATACACCACTCACAAAATACCTAAAATAAGGAACAAAAACATAGTTTGCAAAATTTAATGGATAAAAAAGGCCATTAAATTACTCCTATTTTTTTTTTTTTAACCAGAATAATGAAATTTTGTAATGAAGATTAAGCCTCGGATGAACAAAAGCCATAAAAGAGATTTTCAAAAGGTAACTTAAACTATGGCATAAGAAAAAGGAAAACTTAAATGGAAACAACAAAGTTCGTAAAAACTGATAATTATACTTGATAGGAGGAAGTCAATTTCATTGTGTTAACAACTTCCAACATTCATATATGAAATAGTAGTCAAGCAAGAGGTAGGAGACATTGTAAACACCATTGATTATTTCGAGGAGCTGCTCAACCTCTTCTCTTCTCTAAAGTCCTTGTGAACAAGGAGACTCACAAGCTCACGAAAAGATAGTGGCAGAAAGCTTGAGTGTAAGGTTATTTTTTCTTGAACATAAAAGATCCCACTCCCTCTATTTAATTATTAAAATAAATGACAACTCTAAAATTAAACTCTTTCTAATTTATCTTAAAAACTAATTATGTTAAATAGATTCAAATAATTTTTGTTTGAGATTAAGGCTGTAATATAATCACGACGCTGAAATATCTACATATAATGTAAATTATGTTTTTATTATTATCAATATCAAAACATTTAATTTACTATAAATAATTATCATATAAAATTATTTGAATAATTCTATATAAATAGATTTGGTAATATAGGATGATTATTTTAATTTAATGAAATGAAGAAATTAACTTAATCCAAAATGCAAACTCATAACAATTATGCTTATATGATAACACTATTGTTGGATGCAGGAAGTATACTTAAGCAAACTCCTCAACACTTAATTTGTCAACCCGGGGGATCTGTAAACTTAGAGACTAAGCACAGGCAATGCCAGAGATGGTATGAATCTTTCTAATTTAAATCCCTACTTTCTTTAAAGGAAAGATTGCATAATCAAACTAAACAGAGAAAAGGCAACTTGAACCATCAAAATAATCTAAGACTGGAACAAAGAAGAATGCATTTGCAATAGGGAATTAAAGATAAAGAGAAATCACTCTAGCTAATTATTATTTAACTACTGAGTATGTGTTTTTCCTTAGTAGAGACATTTAGTAGTCTCATTAGATGGGCCCTTAAACCTGCTCCTTTAGAGATTTCCTTCTCACACTAATCTGTCATGTACTATCGTAGTCTGCTTGCACTAGTGTAGGAACAAAGCTTTATGCAGAAGGTATAAATGGTGTCTTTACTAAGGGATTTTTACTTCCTGCAAGGGCTTGAACTTTTTTAGGTTCAAAGCACTCAGATCCCGTGGAAAGAAGCTATTTCTTGCAATGGATCAGAGCTTCTTGCACTTAGCATTTAATTCTTAAAATGAGTTCTTAGTTATTGCAAGTGCGATTATATTGTTAAATCAAATTGCACACATAAAAATGAATGTTTCTGATCTTGATAGAGTGTAGGAATAAAAAAACAATCCATATACATTTATCCTGTCATAAGCCTTTAATGAAAGAAAGAAGATTGTGGGAAGTAGACTAAAAAGGATTTTTGCATCACCCCAACATGGATTGGTGCAGGTTCATTTCTCCTGCTTGGACCAGGTGGGGAAAACCAACCAAACAAATCTATAGAAAAGGAAATATCACACTAACATGCACTGGTGCAGGTTTATTTCTCCTGCTTGGACCGGGTGGGGAAAACAAGCCAAACATAACTGCAGAAAAGGAAATATCACACCAACGTGCACTGGTGCATGATTATTTCTCATGCTTGGACCAGGCGGGGAAAACCAATATGAAATCAAGTGCAAGAAAGGAAATTTACCTAGTTCACACAACATATCCACTTTCACTCAAACAGGAATGCATGTGCCTACAAATTAAATCATACTTGACAATGTAAAGACAAATTACAAGAAATAAGAAATGGGGTAAACATGTTGGGCTGGCTGGGCCCTAGCCAACTAATGCATTTCCCTTTTAAATAAAAATGATGCTCAGTACTTTAATCAATTCATCAACTCAAATACAGAAATTTGATTCTTGAAACATGAGGCAGAGCTCCCTTTTTATTAATTCGTTGAGGCAAGTACATACATTAATACATCGTCCAACCCAAATTCGGACAATAACAAAACACAACAACCTGTTACTACCTCTTTGGTTGTGTCTCTATTCTATCCAAAAAAAATCCCCTAGTCCTATTTACATTCTAAATTATATAGATCTTTGGCCAAGGGCAAAAATAGATCATTCAACCGATTACATAACCAACCACAGAATTTAGCTTTTCGGCCTTTAAACTTAGATAGTTAGCAAAACTGGCCGTAGCCAATCTCCAGCTTTCATTCTTCACAGATTCGATCTCGGCTGCCTTTGGATTGATCTTGCTGTTGTGGTTGAAGCTGCTCAAAATGGGGTAATTTTATCTCGACTGCCTTTGGATCAATATTGTTGTCGTGGTTGAAGCTACTCAAAATGAGGTGGTGATCAAGGAGGTTCAGATATGCTGCAAGGAACTGTTGTGCTAACAACGGTGCAAGATCCAATCCTGCACTAGGATCAACGGTCACGGTGAGTACTATAACTACCAAATAAACATTGGAGACATCGATAACTTACAAAGACTGATTAAAAGTAAGAAATCATTTAATAAATGATTAATTAATGCTAAGTTAAGTTAAAAATATGAAAAATAAAGTTTATACAAAATATGTCACCGTGCTTGGACTGATGCAAGATGAGAGTGTATGAAAGAGGTAAAACAATGGTAAATGGTTATGATTTAGGAAGGGTAAAATGGAAAAAACAAAGAAAATTACGGGGCTAACATCCTCCCATCCCTAAGCTGTTGTGTGTCCTCACACAACTCTTTACCTTTGCAAAAAACCTTCAAAATTTTGGGCATTCCAGTTGAATCCTTCTCTGGCATACTGACATCAGCGTATAATGTTTTAGACTTCTTCTTTCTGATGCTCTTTAGTTTCTTTGTCATCTTGTAAGTCGCTTGAAACATTGCACAGCTCGGTACTTCCAAACTTTAACTTCTCTTTTCTTTTTCTGGATCTCCGCAGTTAATTCTTCTTTACTCTGTTCTTTATTCTCCTGTGCTTTAGCTATGAGATGTTCTAAGTTATGCACTTGAAGCTCTAGTTAAACTACCGAAACAACAAGAGTTACCAAATCTTTTTCTTTTTCTATCTCAAGAGGGGTTGTGTCTTCCTCAGGGACCTCAATATCCCTCATGGTTACATTGGGAAATTCTTCTTTGTCTGGTTCTTCTTCTTCTGGTTCTTCTTCTCCTGCTTCTTCTTCTTCTGATTCTTCTTCTTCCGGTTCTTCTTCTTCTGGTTCTGGTTCTTCTTCTTGCATCGGTGCAGAAGGGGATTCAACATCCTGTCGGGACTATGGTTCTTTTCCTGCACTAGATTCTTTATTCTTTTTCTAGGGCTTTTTAATGAAATCTGCCAATAGAGTGTCATCTTCGACCTCTTCAAATTTTGTTGCGTCCGTAAGGACTGACAGGGTGCCTTCTTCGGGGATCTGTGCCTGTACTGGTGGCGTAGAAGGAGTTCCTTCAACAGGTTATCTTCTTATTTAGAGATGGGGCCCTATCTTCTTTTGATTTCTTAGGTCATTTCCTTTTTGCACTAGTGCAAGAAGGACTCCCCTTTACATTCTTACTCGAACCCTTGCTTGTGCTGGCGGGGTCCTCTGTCTCCTTTCCAGCAGCTGTCTTTTTATGTAGTTGTTTTAACAACACCTCCTAGGTCATGCCTTTAACTTATAATTGTTTCTGGAGAAAAATATTTATCATTTCGTGGTGATATAACTTCTTGTAGGCCTAGTCTGCCCGTTTGTCCCACACACCTTTGGCCATTTTCTCCAAGCCCTTAAGCAGAAAATAGGGGAAACTCATCCTCCACAAGATGTGCTAAGCAACTTTGAAATGCTGCAACATCCTAAAATGGTATACAAAGGTGTGGGAGTACCTTTCCTCACAAGTTACGAATTTCTGTAGGATGAAAAGGAGGTCCTGCCACTGTCTCAGCAGGGCACTACGTGTAACTCCTTCCTTCCAATCTACCTTCATCTTCCTATTGACAACAAAAAACTACCATCGCTTGCTTTCTAGTTTTTTATTTTTAAACCACTACTCACCAGTATTTTCCAAGCCTGTCCCTGCCGCTACAAATTCTTCCATAACTTCAAATTTTAGAGGCCCAATTTTTACTCAACCATTTTTTAAACTTCTGGCAAACTGTAAGGCCACTTCTCTTTTGTGCCCATCAAACTTTTGCAAGAACTAAAGAAAGTGTGAGTCTTGCAATAGTGCAAGACTATTGCGATACTCAGCAGTCTATTCTACCCTACTAAGAGATGAGGGTTCGCTTCAAACAGGTGACATCACTACTTAACGGCTATGAATAGTAAGGAATTTACATGCAACACCAGGAAAATTGGTTCTTATAGATAGGGATCCAATTGTCCACCATCCTTTCCATCTTATCACCCATTCATTCCATTGAAATAGTCGTGGATGCACGACATCTTTGAGATCAGGCTGGATTGGTACTTGCGGCGACATTTTAATGGCTAGGTGAGGTAATCATTATGAATGAAGGACATCTAGGATTATGGTGGAAAGGGGCAATTATATCCAAGCAATGGTTAAACACTTCCACATTCCTTCATAATTCAAAAAACTAACTTAGCATTCATTAAAAATGATCATGATTCTTAACTTAAATCATCTTATACTTTAAATAATTTTCTCCTAGTTAATATGTTAACGCAAGTACTCATCGACTAAGTGAAAGAACTTCCGATAAATTTTCATGATGACCACTTTTCTATAATGTATACTATGAAGAGAATAAATTGTACTATGTTTCTGATAGGGTGCATGCTTGCACCGGTCTGCTTGCACCACTTTAAACTATGCTATTCTACTGGTACCATTCTACTTACATTAATATATAGGACGACATGCTTGCACTAGTGCAAGCATAATATCTAAAAAAAGAATAGGGAATTTAAATAAAATATAGGCTGGACT
This sequence comes from Pinus taeda, assembly GCA_000404065.3. Lineage (NCBI taxonomy): Eukaryota > Viridiplantae > Streptophyta > Pinopsida > Pinales > Pinaceae > Pinus > Pinus taeda. Next base: position 19,545 of record APFE030602960.1, on the reverse strand, counting down.
TCTAACATGGCTTCCTCAATTTATACTGGAAATTTGCTTTGCCCTTTCTTGATGCTTCAGAGCATATCCTTTTGTTCTTGGTGCGTGAGATCCTGTAATGAATTCATGAGGGAACAAAGAAGTGGGAAAAGGGAAATTTCAGAATGGGAAGGAATTTTGTTACAGGGATTCTAGGAATACTACCATAAGAGGGAATAAATAGAAGTGGGATAGGGAGAAAAAAAATTCAAGGGTAAAGTGGGATTTTTACGAAATGGTTAGGGTAAATTTAAAAGAATATGGGAAGGTTAATCATTCTAGGATTGAAGAAGAAAATTGAGGGAATATTACAAAAGTGGAATATGAAGAAAGACATAAAATTTTCTGGAAGGTCTGCCTAAATTGCCACAAGAAAAATAACTGTAGTGAAAATTAAGCGTTACTTGAATAAAAAAATCCATGCTAATTACCCCAATTGTATAAAGGTTTTTTCTGCTGAACCTGCTTTTACTTGGTGGTCGCTAGCATATCTAAAGATCAATCAACATTTTCTTTGCATTAGAAATTAGTGATCTTCCTACCAGCAAGCTGGTTTTCAGGTTGATCCTTCTGAAATCATGTCAACAAACTGATTTTCATAATTACAGGAAAATGTGTTTTTTCTCTCTACGTTTTTTTTATTATATTTATTCTCCTTTTTTTTAATAAGAAGAAAAAGAATTCATGTTTTCAAAAGTTTTGTATTACCATTCACCACTACCATCCCAAATTTCCATTGGACTTGCTGTGTAAAATCTTTCATGGCAAGTGGCTGAAAATACTTCTTTAATCTGTGTCCATTTACCAAGAAAACTAAATTTTGTCCATCAATAGTTTTAACTTCTACTGCTCCATTATTGAATACTTGGATCACTTCATAAGGTACCATCGAATGTGTATGGAATTTTCCTTTAAAAATTTTAAATCTACAATCATAAAGGAGCACCCAATCACCTATTTGGAATTGCCTTTTTCTGAATAGACTTGTCATGCCACCTTTTGCATTGTTGCTGAATTAGTATGTTCTACTGAATAGCATCCCTACAAAATTCATCTAAATCATTTAATTGGAGAAGATGATGTTCTTGTGCCTCAGAGAGGTCTAGTCCTAACTGAACTGCAGTTCTGAAAGTTTTGATCTGGAATTCAATTGGTAACAAAACTTGTTTGCCATATACCAGATCATATGGTGTATGTACCGTACTATTTATCCAAGTGGTTCTGTATGCCCCCAAAGCTTCTGGCAATCTTTCAGCCCAGTCTTTCAGGTGCATATTTACTATCTTTGTAAGAATGGACTCGATCACTTTCTTTGTGGATTCCAACTGGCCATTTGCTTGTGGGTGATACGACATGGATTTCCTATGCCAGATCTTGTATTGCTCCATCACACTCTGTACCAGATTAGAAATAAACTACGGACCATTGTCAGAAACAATTTCTCTAGGCACAACAAATCTAGTAAAGATTTTAGTAAAAAGAAAATCAAAAACAACTTTTTCTATAGCAAAGGAAACAACTTTAGCTTCTACCCATTTCGTAACAAAATCTGTACAAACAAAGCTATGATTTTTACCTAATGACGTTGGATTTATTGGCCCTATAAAATCAATAGCCCATTTTTCAAATGGCTCAATCATAACTTGGGGGCATAAAGGCATTTCATTGGTTTGATTAGGCTGGCCCATTCACTGGCAGCTATCACATCACCTGACATACTGTTTGGCATCCTTAAACAAGGAAGGCAAAAAGTAACCAGCACACAATATTTTATATGCAGTCCACTTATCATAGAAGTGGCCTCCGCAAGGTTCATCATGAACAGATTTCAATATCTCAAACACTTCCTCCTCTCTTACAAACCTACAGATAATCAGATCTAGACCAGTGTAAAAGAGGTCTCCTTGAATCCGGAAGTATGCAACACTCTTCTGAATAATATTCCCCTTTCTACGAGTGGACAAGTGTGGTGGTGTTTTCCCAGTAACCAAGTAATTAGCAATGTCAACAAACCTTAGAGAATATGATGACAGAGCAAAAATATTTTCATATGGAAAATCATCATTAACAAGGAGTTGCTTCACCAGGATTATCTAATCTAGAAAGAAAATCTCTACAACATTAGATTTTCCTGGTCTATCAACAACAGTAATATTAAATTCCTGCAACAATAGTAACCACCTAGTCACTCTACTACTAGTCAATGGCTTGTTCATCAAATAATTAATCGTGGAATGATCAGTATGTACAAATACTTTATATCCTATAATATAGTGCCTGAACTTAATAATTGCAAAAATTACAGCTAGAAACTCTTTCTTTGTAACTGTATAATTTAATTCAGCGGAGGACAAATTCTTACTAATATACTACCGTTCTGAATTTCTATTGGACTTACTATGTAAAATCTTTCATGGAAAGTGGCTGAAAATACTTCTTTAATCTGTGTCCATTTACCAAGAAAACTAAAGTTTGTCCATCAATAGTTTTAACTTCTATTGCTCCATTCTCGAATACTCAGATCACTTGATAAGGTCCCCTCCAATGTGTATGGAATTTCCCATCATAAAGGAGCACCCAATCACTTGGTTGGAATTGCTTTTTCTAAATAGACTTGTCATGCCACCTTTTGTGTTGTTGCTGAATTAGTATGTTCTACTGAATAGCATTCCTATGAAATTCATCTAACTCATTTAATTGAAGAAGACACTGTTGTTGTGCCTCAAAGAGATCTAGTCCTAACTAAATTGCAGTTATGAAAGTTTTGATTTGGAATTCAATTGGTAATAGAAGCTGTTAGCCATATATCAGCTCATATGATGTATGCCCCGTGCTATTTCTCCAAGTGGTTTTGTATGCCCACAAAGTTTCTGGTAATCTTTCAACCCAGTGTTTCTGGTGCATATTTACTGTCTTTGTAAGAGTGGACTCGATCACTTTGTTTGTGGATTCCACCTGGCTATTTACTTGCGGGTGATACAACATGGATTTCCTGTGCCAGATCTTGTATTGCTCCATCACACCTTGTAATAGATTAGAAATAAACTGCAGACCATTGTCAAAAACAATTTCTCTAGGCACACCAAATCTAGTAAAGATTTTAGTAAAAATAGAATCAACAACAACTTTTTCTGTAGCAAAGGAAACAACTTTAGCTTCTACCCATTTCATAACAAAATATGTACAAACCAAGATATGCTTTTTACTTAATGACATTGGATTTATTGGTCCTATAAAATCAATAACCCATTTTTCAAATGGCTTAATCATAACTTGGGGGCATAAAGGCATTTCATTGGTTTCATTAGGCTGGTCCATTCGCTGGTAGCTTTCACATCGCTTGACATACTGTTTGGCATACTTAAACAAGGCCAAAAGTAACCAGCACACAATATTTTATATGTAGTCCACTTATCAACGAACTAGCCTCCATAAGGTTCATCATGAACATATTTCAGTATGTCAAACACTTCCTCATCTTTTACACACCTACAGATAATCAGATCTGGACCAGTGTAAAAGAGACCTCCTTGAATCCAGGAGTATGCAACACTTTTCTGAATAGTATTCTGCTTTTCACGAGCGGACAAGTGGGGTGGTGTTTTCCTAGTAATCAAGTAATTAGCATTGTCAACAAACCACAAAGAATCTGTTTACATAGCAAAAAGAAGTTCGTATGGAAAATCATCATTAGCAGGAGTTGCTTCACCAAGATTATCTAATCTAGAAAGAAAATCTGCTACAACATTAGATTTTCCTGGTCTATCAACAATAATAATATTAAATTCTTGCAACAATAGTAACCACCTAGTGATTCTACTGCTAGTCAATGGCTTGTTCATCACATATTTAATCTCGGAATGATCAGTATGTACAAATACTTTATATCCTGTAATATAGTGCTTGAACTTATTATTTGCAAAAATTATAGCTAAAAACTCTTTCTCTGTAACTGTATAATTTAATTCAGAAAAAGATAAATTATTACTAATATAATAAATAGCATAGGATTGCTTATTTTCCTCTTGTCCTAAAGTTGCACCAATAGCCAAATATAAAGCATTAGAGGAAATGTGAAAAGGCAGGGAATAGTTAGGACCTCTCAAAACAAGTGCATGTACTAACTTTTCCTTCAATGTTTCAAAAGACTGTTGGCAAGCTGTGGTCCAAGAAAATTCATATCCTTAGCTAGAAGTTGGAAAAGAGGGGCAACTATCTTAGAAAAATTTTCAACGAATCTCCTATTGTAACCAGGATGTCCTAAAAAACCTCTTACTTCACTTTGAGTTTTGGGTGCAGGAAGATCCATAATGATTTCAATCTTTGCTAGATCAAATTGGATACCTTGGCCAGAAATCAAATGGCCAAGTGCCACTCCCGCTTTGCACATTAATTTACATTTCTTGTCACTCAAGGTGAGGTGGGCTTCCTAACAACGTAGAAGTAATTTCTCCACGTTTTTGAGAGCTTCTTGAAAAGAATCACCAAACACAGAAAAGTCATCCATATAAATTTCTACAAATTCTAGATCAGAAAAAATGGCCAGGATTGCCCTTTGAAAGGTAGCTGGGGAATTACATAAACGAAAGAGAAGCACTCTATAAGTAAATTTACCCGAAGGACATGTAAAATTACTTTTATCCTAATCTTCGGGTGCAATCTGTATCTAGTTATAACCACTGAACCCATCCAGAGGAGGAATTTTTTTTTCCCTGCAAGGGTATCAAGCACTTGGTTAATGAAAGGGAGAGGGAAATAATCTTTGAGAGTGGCTTTGTTTAATTCTTGATAATCAATACAAATACACCACCTTCCATATTTCTTAGGTAATAGCACTAATGGAGAGACCCACTCACTGTTAGAAATATGATAGATAAAACTAACATCCAAGAGTTTCTGTACTTCTTCCTTCACAATATCTCGTAGATCTAGATTCATTAACTTTTGGGGTTGTCAGACACGTCAAATTCCTTCTTGAATATAGATATGATGTGTACAGGTTTCAGGAGGAATACCCTTCATATCTTCATAGCCCCATGCAAAGGCACTAAGATGGTTTTGCAACAAATTCACAAGCTGCTCCTACTAAGATGAGTCCAAATCTAAACTAATATGCAAGGATTTACTAGGGCTAATCACAACAAGAGTCGTATCAAGCTTAGGAGTACTAAAGGGAGTGGCCAAATGCAGTGGTAAAGAAGAAATAGAATCATGATTACCTTGAAAATCTAGGCTGAGAATCTGGCTCAATAGCTCAGAATTAGGCATTGAAAATTTTAGGGGCGAATTTTCGCCCTTAGGCGAAATTAAGGGGTTTTAAATTTTTAGTGGGCGAATATTTTGTGTCAATATATTTTACAAATGGCCTCAAATTTATTTTCTAAAAAAATTAAGTATGGAGGTTAGTCCACCTTATTTTAAGGGAGAGGGTAAAAAAGGTAAATTTATCCCTTGAAATTAGGAGTTACAACCTTCCATTCGCCCTAATTTTCAAGCATAGGTTTTATTTAAGTGAATCCTATGGGCCAAATACCATATTTATAAAAGAGGTATGGTAAATTAATAAAAATATAAATAAATGAGAGGTATAGTAAATAAATAAAACATTTTTTATATTTACTCCATAAGTCACCTTATAGACATGCAAGGGTGTAAACAAATAAAAATATAAATAAACTCGAGGTATGGTAAATAAATAAAACCTCTTTTTATACTTACTCAAAATGTATGGTAAATAAAAAAAAAATATGAATAAACTAGAGGTATGGTAAATAAATAAAACCTCTTTTTATATTTAGTCCATAACCCTCTTTCTATTTATGAAGGCTCAAAAAATAGGTTTTATTTAAGTGAATCCTATGGGCCAGAAACCATATTTGTAAAAGAGGTATGGTGAATTAATAAAAATATAAATAAACGGGAGGTATGGTAAATAAATAAAACATTATTAACCCTAATATTAGTATTAATAAAAATAAAAATGGCACATGGTATTCACCTGGAATGTAGCCTGTTTAAAGGGGGGAATTAAACCAACATAGATCCATCTTACTTTGGATCTACTAAGCCCCGAGAGGGATCAAATTCGTTGATATTTAAAAAACATTAGCATAGATGAAAAAAATATTTGATCCCTCTCGGGCTTGGTAGAAGACTAAAAAAATGGATGTTGTAATTTAATGTATTAAACATTTAAACTTGGTTTAAATAAAAAAAAAAATAAAATTCAATTATTAATTTTATTAATTTTATAAATTACTAATAGTAATTTTTATGCTCCAGGTTTATGATAACCCATGGTATTAACCCATGGTAATACCATGGTATTCATGTGAGCATAGACTATTTAAAGGTGAAATTCTATCATCTTAGATCCATCTTAATTCTGGGTCTACCAAGTGCTCAGAAGGGATAAATAGATTTCATCCCTCTAAGAGTGGTAGATGTGGAGTTAAGATGGATATAGGTTGGTTTTTATGATAATGAAGATATTAAATAGACTTAGGAAATTATATTGTAAAAACATCTTAAGGTGAATGGTTAAAGCTACATTTAGTCACTTCACAAATTTTAGTAGAAAATACCAATATCTCCATTAATATTGGTTTTTCTGATTTAACAAAAAGAATTCAAAACAATGAAACCTTATCACTCTTTTCGCATCACCCTTGCAGAAGATTTCCCACCATTTTTCAAACATTCTCAATATGATGTCTTCATGAAAATGTTTAAGTACTAATGTTGGATTAGTTGTTTGAAAAATAAGTTGGTTTATACAACCTTTCATCCTCTGTCCTATTCTTAGTTTGTCCTAATGATCTGTAGGGGTTGGAGCCACTGCACCATATTTTCCTAAAAGGTGGAGATTGTTCACCAAAAGGGAAATTAATCTACATGTTACAAAGCTGTTAAAAAATGTGAGATGTATGAGGGTAGTGATTTATGCTAATAAGCAATTTAGATTGGGAGAGACGTAATTAAATTTTATTATTTAATTGAAGATTTCCAATTAAAATAATAATAAATCTACATTTTTATATTCATATATTGATTGGAAGGCTTCTCACAATGGTCACTTCTTTCAATTAGATCCCCTTCAAGCCTTGGGATACCTACTACTTTTTTATATAATATAGTTGGGGTTTGCTACTTGTTGGCGTGTTGGGGTAAACAAACTTGATGTGTGTGTTTTTTTTTTTTTTTTTTTTTTTTTTTTTTTATCTCGTAGTTGGAGTCTATGGAATAAGAAAGAAATTTGATAACTTGAAAATAGTGGTAGCTTGACAAATGTTGTAGAGAAAAGATTAATCTCTCCTACCTTGACAGAATTTGTGGTCAATATCAACACCCACAAGAACTTTGTTGTGGAATATTATCAGAAGTAATAGAAGGATATTAAAGAGTGTATTGTAAGAACCTTGACAAACACGGCCACTAAAATTTGGAACATTGTTTGTAGGAAGAGATAATTATGTTTCTTTTTTCCAAACATGTATGTTAGTACTTACCATCTTGCAGGTGAGGGAATCTGTAACACCAAGAGGCCTCCATGGCAACATTGTAGCTTATGTGAGGAATAAGTTTTGCTTGAGTAATAAGTGCATCTACAACATCGAGAGCCCTCCAAGGGCCCATTGCAACTCGCTTGAGGAATACATGTGTACAACCATGAGGAATAGGTGTGTGACATTGCTATGCTATGCTCTTGACATCTCATGTACGTGACACCTAATGAAGGCACTCTTGATAGCTGAAGAGTCAAAATTAAGGAAAAGGAAGCGTATTATGCGTTGTGCATTTTTGTTTTTGTGTTTTTGTTTTTTTCTTAGTTGTAGCACAATTTACTATTTTTGGCAGTTTTCGGGTTGTGAACTTTCGGAGCCATTTTGAAGCCCTAAACAATGTTTTTTAGCAATATTCATTTGGGTGATTTTATCAAAATCACATTTTTAGTTGTAGTCCTCAGAGAGATCTTTCCAACGAGGTATCATGATCCAAATGGAAAATGGCATCAACCCATGGTATTCATCCACCCATGGAATTTAGCCATGGTATTGTAAGTGGCATCCACTCATGGTATTTATCCACCCATGGTATTGTAAGTGACATCCACCCATGGTATTCTAGTGGATCAATTAACAGTAACAGTGGTCTTGCCTTGCCTTGCCTTCTCTTCTCTCCTCGCCTCGCCACGCCAAATATTAGACTGAGGTTCCAACTTTGCTCACAGTTTTCATCTTCGCCTTATCTGGTGCTACCGATTCTATTAAAGTTTAGATCAATTTGGGAATGACATATGATAATATAAAAAGAAGAAGGGATCATGTTTTAATATGCTTCCCTCTCCCTCTCGGGCATGTCTTTCGAATGGTGGGCTTTTCTAAGGCTTTGGGACAACGTGTCAAGTATTAAATCGTGAATATCATAGGATCGGTGTTTTACCCAATACTTTGAGGATTTTTTTTGGGTAGTCAACTTAAAAGAAAGTTTAATATAATAAAGATGATAAAAATATTTTTAAAATATTTATTCTTAAGAAAACCTAATAATCATACATGGTGAGAAAGATGGTCTTATACTTTTCCTCAATTTATACTAGTTAAATAGTGGGCTTTTGTGCTCCTTTCTAAGACTCCTAGACGAGAGATAAAGTATTAAATTAATATTTTGAGCTTAATCTACCTATTTAATCACATCCACATTAATTGGTGCACCTAGTAATTATAATGGGTTAGAGTCATCTTAGTGCACTTTAATGGTTATAGCTAATTAGAGGTAGCTTCATGCACCTATTGCATATGGTGGTTATAGTTCTCCATTCTACTAATAATAAAGTAAATAAAATATAATTTTAAATTCAAATCCATTTTGATATGTTCAACATTAACGATGATGTCTTATCATTTTCATTCATTTCAACAAATTTACTTTTATGACAATGTATTTGTAGCTTTTCGTTTTTTTTTAATATTTTGATATTTTTCTTTTCAATTTTATATATAATTGATTTGTATTTTATATATCCACCAATAAATAGCAAGGTTCTAATCTAAGAAACTATGTAATTTTTCAAATTACATTTTTTTTAACTAAATGTACTAATTAATTTAGTAAGATATATAAATGCCAAAAAACAACTTTTGAATATTTTAAAGAATTTTGCAAAGAAAAAAGGAATGATATATATATATATATATATAATGTAGTTTTAGTCCCAAGTGTAGTTCACTTCGTCAAGCAATTAAAACATGTTATATATATATTTTTTATATTTTTATTTAAAACTATACATTTTGTTAGAAATATGTTATCATTGATGGAAAAGGAATATATATATATATATATATATATATATATATATTATATAATATATATATATATATATATATATATATATATATATAGATATATAATATATATATATATAATATATATATATATATATATATATATTATATATGTAGTTTTAGTCCCAAGTGTAGTTCACTTCGTTAAGCAATTAAAACATGTTATATATATATATATATATATTTTATTTTTATATTTTTATTTAAAACTATACATTTTGTTAGAAATATGTTATCATTGATGGAAAAGGCAAAGAAGATGATGGTAGATTGTTAGAATATGTTGCCATTGTCAAAGGCGTTGGTGGCATAACAAGGATGCTGGACAAGTATTGACAAAGATGTTTCCATTAGGTCTTTGATGTCACATATGTGAATGGTAATTTATCTAGATCAAAGGTAGCAAAATGGAAAAAACAGAGAAGATTGCAAGAATAATTGAGATGAGCAGATGTATGGAAAAGGAAATTAATTATGGAGGCATAGAGAATTTGGAGCCATTTCTAGAATAACAGATCACCTCAAGTGAAAATAATTGTGAAGGTACAAAGAATTTGGAACCATTTCTAGAATAACACATTAACTCAAGTGCACGTGGAACTGACTTCAAAATATTTTTTTAGTGGTATATGGAAGTCTGCTAAAAGCCTCTTAGATTAGAAGTTATCACCCATGAAAGTTATTTACCCCAAAATTCAAGGTGTAGAATTAAATTTGAAACAATGGCTAGTTGTTGACAATTTACCAGTTAGGTATAGTTGGAAGAGTAGTTGAACATAGAGTCGGGAAAATTTAGAATCATGAAAATATATCTAATGCTTTGGATGAAATTTGAGGTAGACAAAGCCCCACCATAGATTGGATTTTTATTTTTATTTATTTTTATGGAAGTAACTCAACAAAAATATTAGCAATATCCATCATCATTTTAAGACAAAAAATTGTGGAATGCACAAAAAATCTAATGTAGCAACAAGAAGACAAATAAACTTTCAGAGTTAAATACAAAGGTGTGAAACCACTCACATGTTTTCTTTGTGGAAATGCAGGGCACTTTTCCTCCAAGTTTTGAGAAAGGAAAAAGAAGGTGCAACAACACAAGTGGAATCATCTATCTAAACAAGAATTATGATTTGATCAAAGAAATTTGAACAATTGTGTAGATAGAACCTTTCCCCTCAAAGGAAAGTTATCAGTGGGTCAATAAAAGCAAGACAATGAGTATTGGTCCAAGAAATTGGGTGAGAAGAATATTTGGTAATAATAATTCCTTCCCCCTTCTTGATCAATGTTGAATTCTATGGGTGTGGAACTTATGGGCACAAAGAAACTATGTGAAAACTTGGAAACAATGCACTTCATTTACAGAGCAAGTTGAATAGATGTGTGGATCATGTTGGTAGTGAGAAAGGATAGTCAACTAGGAGTTATTACAACAATACTAAGAGAGGTAGGTTGAATGGTTCATAGAGGCAACAAAGATTAGCGTATGGTTTTGAATGTTATTAGCATAATATTAGTATATAACAACTTGGAATTCCTATGGTTGATGTATGACATATAACTAGCAACACAAAAATACTTCAATTAGATAAAAGGAGTAGTCATAGCCCAGACAATTCTCTAAAGTATTATAGGTGGAAAGCAAGCACATATAGTGAAAATGAAGAGCAATAGATATTTTTAAGATTGAATTTAATTGGCGCTAATAAGTGGAATGGTTAATGGTTTATATTATTAAACTATGGTAGGATGTTTCTCAATCAGGTAAGAGTATCAAATCAACTTAGGAAATCAACTCATGGAGTTTACTAAGTAAAGCATAAGCATATCCATATGTGGAAGGAAGAGAGAGATAATTTTCTCAAGGGAAGTAGATCCATTTCTCCACTTCATTGAAAAGCAGAAGTTGGATTCAAGAGAATCTAGAAAGAATAGATGCAATGAGAATAAAGAAACAGGCCAAGTAATGCATCTGAAGGATAAGGGAAGTATGCCCTTTTCTCCTCTAGTTTATAAAGTTGAATGAGACTAGTTTTGTTGAGTATTATGGTTGATTGAATTTTCTTTCCAAATTATATTGATAGGCTAAGTATAGATGATGATGAAAAAATAGGGATCATGAACATTTTACAACCAATTCTTGTTTGTCTTGTGCAAGTATGTTTAAATAATTTGTAGTGCCAAAGAGTGACCATAACCATAAAGGGAGTGTATTCAAGTAAACATTTTGGTATTAGATTATTCCATTAATGATTGGTATCGTAAATTGGTATAGTTGTTTGGTTCTAAAAGATAATCATCGAAGACAAAGGATAATGGTGTTTATTGCATATTTATGTTGCTTGAATTGTCAAAGTTTATATTTCATATATGTTGAATGGTGTGGTTATTATGATTCCTTAAGATTACTCCAATTAGTAATTAGGATCAAACATCAAATTTGTGGTGAAAAGAGCATGATAATAATGGAACAACCCTTAGTTATAAATTGTTCAACATTTGGTATCAGTGGTATCAATTAAACTATTTGTATCTTGATATAAAAGGTATTGACACTTGGTATCAAGTATTAACAATCAATATCAAGTGTCATTAAATTTTTGTCAGAGCGTTGTAATCATATTATTAGTAGGTGATTGTCAATCCAAGTGTTGTTGAAATATTCTTGATTAACATGCTTCTTTTCATGTTTATTCTAATTTAATGTAGTGTTCTACTACCATTAGAATTTTTCGAAGTAAAGTATATGTCGCACAGTTGGTTTAAGCATACATTGTTGAGAGTCCCTTTATATTTTTCATATAAGCACATCTAAGTGGCATAGGTTGTTGTTTATTAGTTGATAAGACAATGGTGATGGTCATGCATAAGATAGATTGTTGTTATTTCTAGAGGTCATGTGTATGTGTATAGGGAGAAACTATTATGAATGAAAGCCTAGCTGAGACAAACCAATAGGAATGATTTTTCTCCTTGCTCAGTTGGATACGTATGTGTTATTTTAGAAAGAAATCCCTCTTGACTACTTGAGGATGAGATTGGGAGTAATTAATCCTCTCCTTTCAACTCAATATTCTCCATAGCGAAGAAAGGAAGCTACTTAGATCAACTCAAAGATATCTAAAGTTATCAGCATAAGAAGAAGTAGTTTATAGGTCTACCTGATCAACAAGATAGGGGGAGTTTGTTAATAAGGGGACAAGGTTAGTATATTTTCCATTGATCTCAAGGGGGGAGAAGTATATCAAATAAAACAAAAGAGGGAGGAGATGAACCAAACTAAAACAAAAAAAGGGAGAAGTACATTAGAGAAAATGTACATAAAGGATAAGTGCATCAAATGGGAAAGTGGGATATTGTTAGAAATATGTTTTCATTGGTTGCAAAGGAATAGAATATGATGGGTAGACTGTTAGAAAATGTTGTCATTGTAAAAGATGTTGTTGGCATATGAGGGAGGTTTATATCACACGTGTCAATGGAGGTTTATTTAGATAGAGCTAATGAAATGGAAAAATAAGAGAATATTGGAAGAAGAATGAATATGACCACATGTATGGCAAAGGAAAATAATTATTAAGGTGGAGAGACTTTAGAGCCATTTATAAATTAGGAAATAACCTCAAAAGCAAGTGGAACCCACTTAGATGGATAGAGCTCTCAAAGATATCTATAGTTGTTTATGGATGTCTGCTAAAATCCTCCTAGATTGCAAGTTATTTCCCGTGAAATTTATGTACCCCAAAACTCAAATACATATTTAAAGTTGAAACGTCTAGTTCTTGTAGTTTAGTAGTCAACATAGTTGGAAGAAAAACTAAGCTCAAATATGAGATAATTTGGTCTAACAATTCAATGGTGATTTTTTTTTAATGGCCAATCGTGGAGCTCCTTATAACAACTCATTTTGGAAATATTTTTCCCAGATGCTTCAATTTTTCACACAAAGGGAATGTTCAGGACGACTTAAACTTGGGAGGATTTAGTAGCGATTAAATGAATTTAATTGGTGGAGTATAATTGTAGGAATCCCCACTATATAGATCACTTTCGGTGAAATTCCCTTGATGTTATTATAGATACATGTAAAGGGGACAACCAAGATGACATAAGCCTAGGTGGGGTGGGCAGTCCACACAACAATGGAAAAAGATCTCATCGGTAGATGTTCTGTAGTGGTCATCACGAGATCCATGTCAGTAGAGGAGGCATTCCATGGAAGTTCTAAGCCATGTGTAAATAAGGGGAAGTCGGGATGATCTAAGATCAGGCAAACATGGTAGATCAATAACATCGGACCAATAGAAAGGTAGTAGGGTAGTCAATGTTGTAATAAGCTGGAATCCAATGGTTTTTTCTTTGAAAAATATAATAAAGAAAATGTTGTAAAATGAAGGCCTAGGAACCCCTATTGCCTCTGTACTCAAAATAACATGAAAAAATCAAAGGAATACGTGCGGCAATATTTTATCAATTTGAGATGATGTCAGTATGAAGAAAGACCTAGGGACACATGACATACCTTTTTAATTTTCTCAGATAGTTAGAGGGGCCAAATATGAGTGACACGTGTCACCATTCAAATGGTACCACACAGAAATAGTGACATCAGAATGACATCACCCCAGAAGATTTTCGTTAGATTGAATTATAAGGGGTGCATACGAAGATCTCTCAACTCACTGGGCACTGGGTGTATGTGGAATTTGTTAGAGACAGATCACCTTGATTATTCATTGATTAGTTCACAGTTTGGTAGTGGTTCCCACCATGACACATCATCCTATCTTCCAGACACCAGAAGGTTTCAAGTGAATGCAATAGAGGATGCTCCGAGATGATAAAGGATTGGGAGATGGTGGCGTGTATAAAGTGGAGCACTAGGACCAATGGTAATGATACATGTAGACGAATGGTGGACCTGCATGGACACATAATCCTAGATTGTACTTAAAATAGAAATAGTGTAGGAGACCAAACTTAAATACTAAGAAAAGAGCATGGAGAAATTTTAAAATGAAATAATCTCTCAAGGCTTAAGGGAAAATGGGCCCAATGGAGTTATAATTAGCAGTGCTTTATTTATGAAAAACACTTTGATCCCATGCTAAAGGGAAAATTGGTGCTTAATCCATATTAAATACAATACTAAAATTAATGTTTGAAGATTTTTGTCTGAATGGATAAAAAACACTCAAATTTTGCATTTACACCATATTTTGTGCAAAACAACCAAATTGACAACACTACTAAAACCAAAAATCAAGGCATGAATGCGTTGGAGCTGAAAATAGTGAAATGGATAGACTTAGACATAGATTGGATAAAATGGCTAAATTTGGTAGCCAACCAGATTTAGAAAAATCCACGCTAAATCGTATAACTCACCAGAATGGAGGAAAACAATAGTTCAACTCAAAATTTCTTGAAGATACATGAAAGAAATCATTGATGAATTGAACAACACATTTAGAGGACCTAGTTAAAGCAGGACATAAATAAAATATAAATACTCTCTTCATGGCCCAAAATTTACTCGTAATCTTATCCACTATCTTCCAAATGGTTCATCAGTTCCTTTTCTGAACTCCTCAACAATAACATAATGATCCATGGCACTATTAAATTAGAAAAAAATTAACAATCACCTTCTCTTCTCGCTAATTATTAGACTGATGTTCCAACTTTGCTAAGAATTTTCACCTTTCCCTTATCTGTTACTATCGATTCAATCAATGTTTAGATCAATTTGGGAATGAAATATGATAAAAAGAAGAACAAGTCATGTTTTAATATGCTTCCCTGGGGTTATGGTGGGCTTTTGTATTATTTTCTAAGGCTTTGGGATGATGTGTAAATTACCAGAAAGTTTCAAGTGAGTGCAATAGGGGATGCTTCGAGCTGATAAAGGATTGGGAGATGGTGGCATGTATAAAGTGGAGCACTGGGACTAATGGGAATGACACATGTAGACGAATGGTGGACCTGCATGGACACATAATCCTAGATTGTACTTAAAAGACAAGTAGTGTAGGGGACCAAACATAAATACTAAGACAAGAGCATGTAGAAATTTTAAAATGAAATAATCTCTCGGGGCTTAACGGAAAATGGGCCCAATGGAGTTATAATTAGCAGTTCTTTATTTATGAAAAACACTTTGGTCCTTTGCTAAAGGGAAAATTGGCACTTAATCCATATTAAATAGAGTACTAAAATTAATGTTTGAAGGCTTTTGTCTGAGTGGATAAAAAACACTCAAAGTTTGCATTTACACCATATTTTGTACGAAACCACCAAACTGACAACACTACTAAAACCAAAAATCAAGGCGTGCATGAGTTGGAGCTGCAAATGAGTGAATGGATAGAATTGGATATATATTGGATAAAATGGCTAAATTTGGTAGTCAACCAGATTTAGAAAAATCCATGCTAAATCGTATAACTCACCAGAATGGAGGAAAACAATAGTTAAACTCAAAATTTCTTGAAGATACATGCAATAAATCATTGATGAATTGAACAACACATACAAAAGACCTAGTTAAAGCAGGACATAAATAAAATATAAATACTCTCTTCATGGCCCAAAATTTACTCGTGACCTTATCCATTGTCTTCCAAACAGTTGCATGAGTTCCTTTTTCCAACTCCTCAAAAATAACATAACGATTCATGGCACTATTAAATTAGAAAAAATTAACAATCACCTTCTTTTCTCGCTAATTATTAGACTGATGTTCCAACTTTGCTAAGAGTTTTCACCTTACCCTTATCTGCTGCTATTGATTCTATCAATGTTTAGATTAATTTGGGAATGACATATGATAAAAGGAAGAACGAGTCATGTTTTAATATGCTTCCCTGGGGTTATGGTGGGATTTTGTATTATTTTCTATGGCTTTGGGATGACGTGTAAATTATTAAATCGTGAATGTCATATCATCCATATGGTTTTACCCAATCTTGAATAACATAACAACGTGGTTCTACAAAATCCTTGGAGGATTATTTGGTGGGTCCACTTAAAAGTTTAATATAGCAAACATGATAGAAATATTTCTAAAATATCATTTTTTTATGAAAACATAGGAATGATGTATGCTTAAAAAAAGGTTGTATACCCCTCCTTCGGCTATACTAGTAAAATAGTGGTATTTTGTGTCATTTTCTAAGACTCTCGAACAATATGTAAAGTATTAATTTATTAATAACATAGCAGTGGTTGTAGTTTTTCCCCAACTATCAAAGGAATTTTGGAGCATACTTTTGGTGTGTCCACTAAAAAGTTAGATATAATAAAGATAGTACAATTGTTTGAAGAATAATTTAAAAATAATAATAATAGGTTATGAAAATTATAAATTATAATATATATTTAATATTTTCATTTCAATGTTTTGACATGGTTTTGAAAAGACTATAAAATGAATTGAATATAATTTTATCATTATAATTGTTATTAACTAAACATATCTTAAACATTATTGTATAGAAAAAATAACAAATTTCAATACCAATGTGTATCTTTATTAAAACATTTAAAGCCAATTAATATCCTTATTTTTAAAATGAATAACTATAATATATTATAAAACATATATATAACGCGTTTGAGTGATGTGTTTCACTTATGAAAAATGGGTCATGAAAATATATTGTTTCATTTCTTTCACTATAATCTTATTTTCTTTCCCTATTATCATTTTTGGCAAGTCTCTCTTCACTATCATTTTTCCCAGTGGATAGTAATTTACAAGATCACAATTTAGAATAGGTGAGAGAATATCCATTGCTTGAAACTCTTTTTGTTTCAGATTCTCCTTAAAAATAATTTATTATATATGTACTTTAAAATTTCATTCATTGTTCTATTAATATTTTGTTGAATCATAAATATTTTTAACTAAACATGTTTATCTATCTAATAAGCTTACTAAAAAATATAAAATGTGAATAAACCATCTTTTAAATTCTCTAAAACAATTTCTTCAAAACATATTTTTAGTACATAAAAAAAAATGCATTTTTACTCCACAATGTAATTTCGTTTTCAAACTCATAAAAACTTTTTATATAAAATATTATGAGGTTAATCTCCCTATTTACTCATATCCATATTAGGAGGACTTAGAGGTTATAGTGGGATAGATCCATCTCTGTGCATCTTAATGATTATAGTGAATTACGGGTAGCTTCGTGCACTATTCCATATCATGGTTATAGTTCTCCATTCTACTAATTACAAAGTGAATAAAAATCTAATAAATAAAATGTATTTTAAAGTTCAAAGTCATTTTGAGATGTCAAACATTAAAAACAATACCTTATTATTCTCATTCATTTCAAAAAAAATACTTTTTTGACAATGTGTTTGTATTTTTAGATTTTTTTAATAGTTTGATATATATTTTTTAAAGTTTATATATAACTCATATGTATTCCACATGCCTAGCAATAAATAGCAACTTTCTAATTTAAAAGACTATATAAAAATAAAAATAAACATGGGATTTGTAAGTATGTTTCATATCAAGAATGGAAGGAAAGTGTAGTTCATATGTTGATATTTTACATTTATACTAGGTGAATGTACAAAGAAATGGAAAGCTTCATGGTGAAAATGGAATGATGGTAATATGAGCCCACTAACTAACATTTCGTATAGTTTCAATGTGGTTCCAAATGTAGAGATGCTTCTTTCTAGTTACAAAGTCAAACCTTAAAGGATGTAATAAATTAAAATGATCCATTTGCCCATTAGAAAGTCAAGGGAATGGGGTTATTTCAATGGCGCCATCCAAGGAGGCCTTCTTGGATATGGAGAAAGGGAACCCTTTTCCTATTTTATATTCATTTCATTATGTTTAAAAAGAGATTGAGAGGTTATTTCATTGGGTTGAAAACAGGATTCACAATTTATTCTAATATTTTTTTTGTGTGCTTATAACACTAAAATTATTTATATATTTAGTTTCATAGGAATAACTCCTAAATTTACTAAATTTCAGTGATTCTCTTATTCCATGTATCAAGAATAAAATATATTACAAAAGCACTTTTTTATTCCATGTGTACAAGGAATTTAACATGTAAGTTGACTTCTTATCCAAAGGACTCCATATAGAGGTTGAGAAATAGACACTAAAAAAAGAATCTATTACAAAATCTGTCAAATATGTTGTTTGAATACTATGATAAGATTAATATAATGGTAAGGAGAGATGTTTGTGGTATCTGTAAAGCCATACTAGAAAAGGACTTACACTTCAAGAGAAGAAATGATTATTATTTTTTATAAGCATATAAGATTCAAAGAAAGCATGATAGCTTTGCAACTTATAATTGTATTTTGTTCACACTCCAAGAGGACATTCGAGTCATGGAGGAAAATGAGCATATATGTTTATTGATAGGTTGTGAAAGTATTAATAGTTTATAGTATTGAACACAATTTTAGATTTTGAGTATTTATTTATTACATAGTATAGAATCCATATGCACATATATAAATATGTTTGTTTGTTTCTTTTTTCAATACAAGTAATAATTTTTTAATCGTTAAAATAAAAATATATATTGTTAACAACAATTTATATAAGTTTTTTTATTAATTAGTAGTCTTTGTTTAGTACTAATTAATTTTTCTTGTAAAACTTATCATAGCTCAATTATCAAACAATAATAAGGAAATAAGGAAATTCATCATTCTGAATGTAGGTTAACATACCCATTGAAACTTAATACTTTAATTTTTACTTTCAATATAGTGGAAATCTATATCAAACTTTAAAAAATAAATATATTTATATTAAATTGTACAAAGACATTTTTTTATACAACCTCATATGTAGATCTCCAATAAAATGTAAAAATTATTATATTTCTAACTATGAAAGGATTAAAAATGATGAGAATTAGAACATACAAATACAATAAAAACACTATAAATATTTTTATGATACTATTAATTGAAAGAGAAAAAAAAACCTAATATTACTTATGAAAATTACACAAAATTTTTAATTTATTAAATATATTTTCTTCATTACATTCCATGGTGGTTAATAAATTACATACTCCCTATAACACCCCACTCCATTATCATTATCTTCACATATCTTTAAACATATTATAATATATTTATTAATTAAATGTTGTTTTATTATTATATT
>APFE030602955.1:0-12269 GCA_000404065.3 Pinus taeda | reverse complement strand
ATTAAAAAATAAATATATTAACTTATAGAAATTCAATATTAAATACAATTATAATTATATAAATTTCTTCCGAGAAATTTAATCATTTAGATACTAAACTAATATAGTAATTTGAAAATTTACAATACATTTTAGACGAAAATAATATATTATTTTTAAAAGCTAATTCACACTGACAAAATTAATCAAATTTGAAGTTTGTTAAATTTCATTGTAACTTCAAATTTCATTGTTAGACGAATTTATTGGATGAGCCTCCCAAATCTCAAGCTTACTATGAACCAGTCAAACATGAAAAACAATAATTTCATGAAATTCATCTCAAATTTTATTGATTTTTTTTAAATTTATTATGAAATTATATAAATTCACATTATATCCTTAATAAAATATCAATAAAACCCAGTAAATTTAAATTTGTAATAAAAAAATAAAAATAATAATAAACACTAAATTCTAACTTATTGGCCTTTGAAAAAACCAATTTTCCTGCACTAAAATTTTGTCTCTGAATGTTAAACTTAAAAAAAGGGAAACAAGGGAGAGACTAATTGGAGTTAAAGATTTACTTTTGTACATTTCAAACTTGACCAAACAAGAGAGAGACTAATAATGGGTAAGTTACAATACTTTGTTCTTCCGAATGTAAACTTTAGAGAATAAGTACACCATTGAGAAAACCCGCCATCAAAGAAAAATAGGGTAAAGCACGTGACAAGGGCCCTTACCAGGTCTCTATTTTTCCACCCGTATTCTGCTAAACGACTTTCTTTGATCCGATAAAGTTTTTCACCGTATTCTCCTAACGAATGCTTACAATGTCTTGTATTTTTCCCCCTATATCCTGCTAACGATTTTTTCTTGATCCGATTAAAAGTTTTTCACCGTATCTCCTAACGACAATTCTTGATCCATACAGCAATGCTTCAACCCTTGTCGCCGTAACCTCGGGCGTAACACTGTTAGGAAAAAACCGTTCTTAAATATATAACATATGAAATCTGGGTCAATTTTTTAGTTATAACCAATACCATACAAATTTAAATTATAATATAAACTTTATATATTTATAAACATATAATAATAAATAATATAAATTAACACTCAATTATATATAGAACTTCATTATTTTTATTTTTAAAAGCGGAAATACCCAATATACATAATTAATTTTCCTAATTAAAAAAAATAAATATATTAACATATGCAAACTCACTATTAAATATAATCATAATTATGCTCATTTTTTTCCAAAGAAATTAAATCATTTAGATAGTAAACCAATATATTAATTTGAACATTTAGATTACATTTTAGATGAAAAATAAAACCTACTCGCCTTAAAAAACAACAAGATAGAAAACAATACCAATTAAGTTAGTTTTCAAACGATATTGGGAGTCGTGTTGGTAATTTATATCAAATAGATTTTTTTTAAATTAAGGTTAATATATTAATTTTTTTTATTTTATAATACTGAAAATTAAATAAATTTGTATATTTATAAACAATTATGTGGAAAGTCTATTATTTCAAAACCTATATATAAAATTCACACATATATAGAAATATATATAAACAAAAAAATCATTTTAATTTTTTTAGTTTATTTATTCTTTTTTAATATTTATACTTTTATTTATGTTATAAATATTACGTTATATTAATTTAATATATTTATGGGTCATTAAATAGATGTTAATATTTCAATTAATTCTACAACATTTCAATTATATATCTATATAGCTATATATAAATATATTTATATATATAAATATAAGTTTTGTTCTCATTTATTATGATGATGATGATGATAATGGTTAACTTCCATTGAGACCAAACTTTTGTTTATTGGACCTAAAGAAATAAATTATTTAGTTTGATTTAAGATTTTATTCCTATGTTCAAAAAGCTTGGAGAGAAGCCTCTCGAGCTCACTATAGTTTTGACCTCATAAAATGCTAGGAAGGTCAGTATTGCAACAAAGGTTATGAAACTGAGATCTAATGTTGTTGTACGCGGGGCACTCTAAGAGGAAGTGATTTTCATCCTCGATGTTCATATTCTCATAGAGATGGTAGATCCTTTCCATCCATGTTGTTTTAGGAACTTCCTAATGACCCGTTACACTATGGAGCTCATAAGATTCGTTCTAATCTTGACTATATTAATTTTCTTCTTTGAGCTAGTTAAAATAGAGAGATACTTTTGATCTTCTAGGGTGGGGTTGATGACCTCCTTATAAGATCTTAATTTTCTTTTAATTGCTAAATCTTTCTCACACCACATTTTTCTTTGAACTTAGAAGTAATAATATTTTTAATGTTATTAATGTTTTGCAACGCAACATTCTCGTCGATCTCCCAATGGTTTAACCAGGCCCTCGTGTCTTTATACCAACCTCGTTTGAACCTTAGGTGGTTTTGGCTGGAATTTAAAGCTAGCTTACGAAGTTAATGGTCTCCTATTTTATTGAGTTTGTGCTTGTACAATAGAAGCCTAGTCATAGTTAGGCTCTCAATAGGGGAAAGACCCACTTCTATAAGAAGAATAGGATAGGGTGTATTGGTTTTAATTTTGAGGTCATACGTTATTAAACGCTTTTGAATTTTCTCAATACTTCTCAAGGATTCTCTAGAGATGCTACAAACCCAAACCTCACATCCGTATAAGATAACAGGAGTGACTAAAGTTTCAAAGAGGAACTTCTTTCTATCCAACATTACAAGGTTTGTTGTTTTACAATTATTTTCAAGACAAAAATAAGCTTTCCATCCCCCATTAATCCTTTTCTCAATGCTATTGTTCCAGTTGAGCTTGTGATGAATATCAATTCCTAGGTACTTGTAAGAAGACACTTCTTCCAAGTTACTATTTTCATACATAAAATTAGCGTAAGTGTCCTTCTTGGATTTGATAATCATAACTTTTGTTTTTTCAGTGTTAACAGACATACCCATGGTAGAGCAGAAATCCTTAAGAAGTCCAAGTTGCTTATTAAGATCAGATGGGCATCTTGCGAGAAGAACAATATCATCAACATAGAGAAGAAGGATGATGACTACCCCAGGTAAGATCGTGCCAGCATAGCCTTCTTCCTCTAAGCAACCTTCTAGCTTGTTGATGTAAATGCCAAATACGAGAGGGGGCAACCTTGTTTAATTCTGATTTTACACTTAATATCTTTCGACCACCCATCATTGCTCTTTAGATTGGCAATTACATTCTCATATAACCATATAGCGGAAACTCTCAACTCGAAGGGAACCTTTAGCTATTCTAATCTATTCCATAGGTTGTTTCTAGGAACTGTATCGAAAGCCTTTCTAAAGTCCATAAAGCAACAAAAGAGATTGGATTTATCATTGCAAAATTCCTCCACAATGATCCTAAGCATAATGAGGTGGTCGATTGTTGAGTGTTGCCTTCTAAAACCCACTTGGCCTTTAGCCCTCTTACCTTCACTTTCAAGCCATATTCTCAACTTCTTTTCCAAAATAATACCATATAACTTGGCTAAGAGACGGTTGATCATAATTGTCCAATAATTAGAGGGGTTATTTGTATCCCACTTTTAAAAATTGGGAAAATGAGGCTCTCAGTCCAAGGTTTAGGGAACCCTTGATTGACCACTTGATTGAAAATCTTGTGGATGTGGGGGATGAGGACAGGACCTCCAATATTTAGTATTTCCACCTGGTAACCTTCAATGTCCTTAACTTTCCTATTTTCCAGGCGTTTAACCCCAAAATCAATGTCTTCTAATGAGAAAACTTCTTTCTTTGTGAGCAGGGTTTCAAAGTTATCCATTACATTTCGAGATTCATAAACCTTTTTAAGATAGGAATTCCAGTCGTGTAAAGCAATTTTATTATTATCTTTAGCTTTCCTAGTTAGAATCTGCCTCCAAAATTTCTTAGGAGCTACCTTAGAGAGGTGTAAGATATTCTCTTGTCTTTTACAAGTATACTGCCATTTTCCCCTTTTAGTTAGGGATTCGTATATTTTTATCTTTCCAATTTTAAGAGATTCATCAACAACTTCCTTAATTGCTCTCCTCACACTTTTACAATATTTGTCATATCATGGGTTGGTTTTGCTATTTATTTTATTGCTTGAAACCTCAATTGAGAACATGTTAATATAATATGAGAGCATTGTCGTAAAATTATGATAGAGGTCTTCTATGTTGTCTATACTAGATAAATGAAGCAAATTAGTTTTTAATTCATTTAGAAAGAGATCATTTTTATTTCTATTGAAGATTAAGTTCTTCTGGCCATAAGGATTATCTTTTAAGGGATCTCTATGCATGACAAAATTGAGACTTATAAGTAAAGGCTATGATCATGGGCAATCTCGTGGTTGTTTAAGATGTCAAAATTTATTATTTTGTTGTATACGGAAATAACATAGTCTACCACATTGTTACAAAGCCCATGGATGTAGGTCATCTAGCTAGAATTAGGCCACTTCTTTAGATTGTTGCAAATTATGAGATCCTGAGCACTACAAAGCTTGACTATCTTTGACCCAAACAAATTCTCCCTGAGGTCTTCAGATCTCCATTTGTATCGGCTAGCCAGAGTAGGGTCTTCATCTAACCAAAGATGATTAGGGTTGGAATGATTGCTTAGAAGAATAACTTGGTTGTTTGAAGTTCGAGCATTAAAGTAACCCATTAAAACGATATTACCTTCATTCCTTAAACTAGAAATATCATTCTCTAAACCATTGTAAGGTCTATTTTTATCTAGATTCTTTTTCTCATAGAAGTTAGAATTGATGGGGGGGGGAATAACAGATTGCTATGTAGTTCTTTTTATCATTAATGTAAGTAATATCTATCCAACTATATTGGTTGTAAGGGTTGTTTTTATAAATCCTAGCATGGGGGGATATGTTCTTCTTAATGTAACAAGCTATACCCCCAATGCCTCTACGTGAGGATCACTTGTTCCAGGTAGACCATAGTGCAAAGACACCTATGTTAGGGACCTTATATTCTTCATGCTCCCAAGTTTCAACAAGAAATATAATATCAACATCATTCGAGATCCAACTTAGCTTAGGGCCTTTGTTCCATGTAAAGCCCCAATAGTTCCAAGAAAGAATCTGGAGCATGTTGAATTGCTATTTGTTACTATCATTTTGGTTTTTATCTTGAATAATGACTTTTCTATTTCTGATTATTTCCCATTTTCCTTCCTTCCTAGCTTCTTTTACCTTTTGAAACTCCTTTCTTAATTCTTCTTGATCTTCTAGAATTAGATCTTCATTTATAAATATTGTTGTTCCTTTTAGACTAGAGATTTTACTAAGTATATCATACTTATGGTCAATAGAGCTCACTTTTATTCAGATAGGCATTTATTTACTCCATGAGGAAGAAGGATCCCTACTTATTGAGAGAAGAAGAGGTTGTCCCTTCAAAGAAGGATATTTATATATACCACTAGCATACTTGTTAATGTTTTCCTCCTCTCCTTACCCTACTTGACTTAGTTGACAAGGGTTAACCGAAAATAGAAAACTGATTAGAGTAGGTTGTACTAGTTAAAAGTGCAAGCATCGTGATTTCACCACGACTCTCACCAAAAGGATTGTATTTTCCATCAGGGTATCATCAACTAGAAGAAATGAAGTATTCACATAAAGAGAAGGAATTGGTAGATAACCAAGTGTTGATAGTAGTACAAGTTCCTCTTGAACTTCACCCTCCTTGTCTAAGAAGGAAAACATGGTTTCATGTGAAAACTAACCTACTGTTGCAAAAGCAAACAAACAAAGGAAAGAAGTGAGGTAAGGAAAAATTATCAAGAAAAGAAAATAACTACTCCTACTTCTAAGTTATGTAGGACATAAGACAACTCATGTAAATTGATACTTCCATTTCTTAGCCCATGTAGGTGAGATCATATATTTCAAGAAGGATATACAAGAAAACTAACAAACAATAAAGATAATAAAATGAAAAACAAAATGCCCAAAGCTTGAATGAACCCGCATAAAAGTAAAAATGAAAAGTGCATGAAAGACACACTATGGATTTACCATGGTATTCTAACACATTGCGAGTTGAAGACAAGCAAGTACACACTTTCGAACTTGAAAAATGAGCAAACGTAAAGAAAGAAGAAAATTTATATTTTACAACAATGCTTGCTATGTAGGACTCCTCAAATGACTAAGACATAGGATCATGTGATACAGATGGAGGATGCAAAAATTGTAAGATATATTGATTTTTAATGTGTACAACACAATCATGAGGAGCCTGGAGAGATTCAACACCTTTTTGATTGGAAGTGGAGCTGACCTCAAGACTATGAGAACCCAACATAACCATTAGCTCGGGCTAAAGTTCCTCGACAGCTTGTGGAGGTTCCAATTCATCAAAATATGGATCATCAAAGATTGGTGGCCTAGAAATATCAATAGTGGACGAATCAGAATCATGATCAGATGAGTGAATGAAATATCACAACAACCACGATCAGAAATTTCAATATCATGGATATGGGCATCCTCACGATCTGATGAATCATAAGGAGGGGATGATGGAAGACGAGAAATATCACTGTCTATGTTCACATAAAGGTAAGATGAGAGATTGGTAGGATCAAGGAAGACACATTTGTCCTTTTTCATTCAAATGAAAAACTAACATTCCATGTGTTCTACAAATGATCAAAAGTAGTAACATTCAAAAATGAATTTTCACAAGATTGAATAAGAATGGTAGAATCATGGAAAATTTCAAGATAAAATGGAAGAGGTGCGGGTAGAAGGAGGTCATCCTTTACCACATATTCTTGTTTAGACACCCACACATACTCATAAAAAATGATATATCAGGTTGGTTTTTCAACACAAACTCCATCCAGAACTTGATCCTCATGAAAATCACGAGAAATATGAGAGAGGTGAATGCAACATATGAAAATCTAGAGGATTAGAAGGACCAAAAGATAGAGAACAAGGATATAACACTTCATCACAACCATCAAAGTCACAACCCAACTTTGTGCTAAAATTCTAAGTGAGTGGTGTAAGAGGAGATTGTGGTAGATCAACAAGTGAATTCTTAACTTCCCCCACCTCGACCTGTGGAGCTACAATTGTTTGATGAGAAGGGGATGGAGGGGCACTTGGAACAACAACCTCGTACGTCTCATATTTATAGGCTCTAACAATGAGGTATGTTGGGAAAGGTTGGAAAGTTTATAACTACTTTGTATTTTCATAAATGTGAACAAGATATTGAAACCTTCCAGTGAAGAATTCCCAAAAAAATCATTTTATGTAAATTCAAAGTAGTGATGCATGAAACAATCATGAAAATCCTTAAGGTATTAATTAGGTGTTTTTCGCAAATTTAAATTTTTCTTATTAAGGGATTTATAATCATATAGAACAAAAACGTGACATGATTCTACAACAAACTATTTGAAAGAGTGTATGGAGGCTACGGGTAATGTGCAACACCATTTCTATGCATGCCCTTTGAACGTGAGAGAAAACAAACCACAGAAGACATCCTCAGAGTGGATGTCATGCCTTTCACATAGACTAAGAAAATCAATTGTGTGCATGGGAAAGGTTATTCAACCCTCGCCATTGATCCTAAATTTGGAAAATTCATTTAAAATGCTCGTCAACACTTTAAAAATTGTATAGCTAGAAAAAAATGTTGGGGTTATGATTTGGTGAGAAGTCATCAAATGTGTGCATAAATTCAAAACAGACTTCAAGGGCTAATATTTTCATCTAGCCATTCTTCTGGCACTAGAAATGTTAACGGTGTTGAACCCGTTAAAATTTAGGGGATCTCCTGCCTATGAATTCCCAACTAGACCTCACACCATTTAGAGTAGGATTCCTAGCAGTTCATGGTAATGTTATGCCTTGACCATGGAGCACAAAGCGAAGTATGATAACTTTGGCTAAGAGAAAGTGGGCGGCCCTGTTGAGAGTCAAGTACGATGCATGAAGGTTCCAACAAATGAAGAGAAAAGTAAGTTCACCCATTGGAAGCATGTAATAGTACATAGCTTGAAAGGAATACACGATCAAAATGACATTACAAGCTAATATACGGAATAGTCCACAAGTTAAAGTGATGAGTTAATCCAACAACACACATTCAATAATATTTGTACAAATGTAAACAAAATAGTTCATAAGCATATGTATAAGTTAAATAACATACATTGTTGATACAACAAGAATGGTCCTACTATATTAAAAACATATGCATGAAAGTGTTTTGGCCTTAATTTTATTATCATAAGTGACATTTCCAACCATACATACACCATTGACAACCAAAAGCCCCAATAGTGGAACATTATAGTGAAGAACACCTACTCCTCCAAAGAAGAATACTCACTCTATGATATGGAGAAGCCAAGGCTCTTCGCAGTACTCCCGATCTCTTTCTAAGCCTAAGACTAGCCAAAATTTAGGCTCCCAAAATCCTGTTACCTGAGTTATGAGGTTCTATTTATAAGAAAAGGGGTGACTCTTAAACTCCCCTTTGTGACCTTTGGACTATCCTCATGACTCTTCAACTTCTTCAGAAAATAACACGTTACATTACATGATGAATTTTCATATTCCAATATTGACACTTAGAATTTTACTCACAACATAATTAAAAATAATTATACATTTTCCACTTGTACCCATATAAGACAAAATATGGTAGGGAGACCCTAACAAGACACAACACTGTGATTCTAAAGTTTGGGGCAAGTCCAGATCATCAACCTCCACTTGTGGCTTCTCAATCACATATTGGTGCCAAGATTGGTATTGTGTGATGGTGTCCCTAAACTACTTAACGGTATCTTACCGGAAGTAAACTCTATCCTCCATGGCATCCGGGTACACTGTCCTGGAACCTGTGTCCAACTCGTTCTGAGGCATGAGTAGCATTTTTTTAACCTTAAGAGGACCATCGATGGACTTCTTCATGGTGTGTTCTTAGTTCCAAGTCTTTGCTAGTGCCTCATGTCTTAGTTGCTCCAAGTTCTCTTCGACCTCCTATCAGGTTTGGTTCTTTGGATTAGCTTTGGTGAGGGAACTAATTGATGGGATTTGGTGTTTTCTCACCAAGACATCTAAACTATTGTACAAATACACATATGAGGCCTATATGCTACCAATGAATTAGGCGAGCTTCTTGTTGTTCAAAATCAAAATTCAAACCTTTGCTTTCTCCAACTCTACTTGTGGCTTCATTTTCTTCACTAAGTTTGGGAGGGGGGTTTTGATCCGAATTGTCCACTCTGGTACATAGGTGATGGCAACTTGTATGTTTTTTAGAGTTTTAACAAACTCTTTTCTCTACTACTATAAGCCATGAAAACATAAAACATTTTCATGTATGGTGGAAAATCCATCATAGAGCTTTCACATGGTTTCTCCAAACGTTGATACTTCAACAAGTATCATTGCTCTCATCTCCCCCAATGTGTAAACGACATTTTGTGTTGCTGCTTGGAGTTATTCCACCTCTTGCCTGGTAGCGTATAAGTTCTGTGCCAATTGCTCATTCTCATTCGTCATATACTGAACATTTTATCTTGTTTCTCCTGCATAGGCCAAGCTACCTTCGGCAATGGTAGTTACATGCTTCCTCATATCTCACACTATCACCCTTTCTTTGATGAATGTAGGTGAAGTGTGATCATCTAGAAAGTGCTTCTTTCACAATTGTAAAATCTTCTTCTAGAACTCATCGAATGATAGATTCACTAGTAGAAAATGATGAAATTAATGACCTAGGTGACTAAAAAGTATAGCACGTGATTTTCAAGTGAATTACTACTAAATTTGAGCAGTTTAAGTGATTGAACTAAGACTTAACTTAAACGCTAATTAGTCCAGGGATAAAATATACAACAAATAATAAAGTGAACCAAAACTAAAGTGCTAACTTAAATGACTTATTTGGTCCCACACTAAAATAATGACTAGGTAATAAGTGATAAAACTAATAATGATTAGCTTAAAGGATTACTATAGTCCAAGAAGAAAAATATGACCAAATAACAAGTACAAGTATATGAATTACTCATTTATGTTAGTAACTTTTAATTATGTCACTCCGAAAAAGGAAAATTGCAATTTTGATATTGAAGTGTTACATTTCACTACATGGGTCTTTGAATCCATCTACATTGTTAAAATTTAGAGACAAAGGGGTCTTTGAATCCATCTACAGCGTTAAAATTATGAATACCCTTTTGTCTCTAAAGTTTAGCATTGCAAATGGATTCACTGATCCCTTTTTTTGAATCCATTTGCAGTGTTAAATTTAGAGACAAAGGGATCTTTGAATCCATCTGCAACATTAAAATTTAGAGACCCATTTAAGAGGGTCTCTCAATCCATCTGTAATGTTAAGTACATAAAAATGACTCAAAATTACTAAAATGTTCTAGTCATAACATTTGACATAAAAATGACTCAAAATGCACATACATTATCTTGAATCCCTTCTAATAAAGTTATTATCCATTGAATTTTGAATAAAAGGTGATATGAGATTACTTTTTCTGTGAAATGTTTGATTTAAATCATTTACTTGTAATAGTTCATGAATCCTAATGAAGATCATTTTCATAAATCCTTTGGAGTTAAGATGTTTCATATTACCTTCATTTTGAACATATTCTAGAATATTGGCCTGGTTGAAATCTCCCTGAGACATAACATATGATAAAAAAGAAATGCTAGTAAAGAAACAAAATTGCATAATTTTTTTCTTTCTTCTATGCTATTGTTTCATATGCTACCACCTTACAATGTTTACTTTGAAACATGTTGTGCAGTTTCTATTTTTATATGTTTGATGGACAAAGTGTTTAGAGTTTATATAGACTAATTTGTTATTGCCTTTTTGTGTGATATTCTTATACACTCCAAGACAAAAGAGGAGCATGAGTGACATTTGAGGATGGTGCTATATGTGTTACAAGAGAAATAATTGTATGCCAAGTTGAGAAAGTGCACTTTCTGTCAAAGGAAAATCCATGATTCAGTTGAAAATGTCTTAGAGGAGGGAATAGCAATGGACCTAGGGAAGATGAATTAATCCATAAAAGGTTAGCCATAACCAAAGAATATTTCAAAGGTGAGACTCTTTATGGGTTTACCTAATTACCACATGATATTTATTCAAGGTTTCTATAAGATTGTACATTCAGTTATTTCGTTGCAACATAAATGAGTATAGACTAAATGGACTACAAATTGTGAATATAATTTTCAATATCTGAAATATTTATTAACCAATGCACCTATTCTAAAGAATGCATATCCAAATGAGGATATTTTTAGTGTGCATAAATGTATGTAAAGAAGGAATTGGTGGACCCCTTATACAAGATAGGCATGTCATATGAATTGAATAAAATCAAAGTACATGAAGGAAATTATGCTACCCATGACTTGGAGCTTACAACTATTATCCTTGCATTGAAAATGTGAAGACATTATCTTATGGGATGAAATTTTGAGTTGAAAATAGACCATAGCAGTTTGAAATACTCACATAGACAAAATAGATGGTTGGAATTCCCTAGTGAATTTGACTTTGACATCAACAACATTAAGGGAAATGAGAATAAAGAGGCTAACACACTCAACATTAAGAGGGCGCATGTAATGAAATATGCTATAGCTATTATCATATACAAAATAGACTTAAAAAGAATAATTTTGGAAGATTATGATCAAACTAACACTATTTACAAATTAAAGAAGGCTTACAACAAGAATTCCCACGAAAAATTTAAAGACTACAAGAAGAGGATGGAAACCTCTTGCAAAGGAACACAAGCATATGATCCTAATTCTCAATAATTGAGAAATTTAGTGATAAGAGAACTGTGTGACGCACCATATGTTGGACACTAGGTTACCAAAAAAGTATTGTAGCTATAAGATTCCAATATTTTTGACTTAGTATGAAAAAACATGTCGTTTATTACAGATCCAAATCCATGTAACGTTAGAAGGTAAACATAGACATCCAACATGATTTCTATATCCATTGTCCATTCCTAAATGCAAATGAGAAATTGTTACCATAAATTTCATCGCCAAGCTATCAAGGATAAAAATGTGAGATGATTCCATCATGGTATTGATGGACAAGCTTACGAAAGGAACACATATTATTTCAATTAAGTTGATTGATAAAGAATCCAATATTGTGGAAATTTATATAAAAAGGAAATTGTGAAGTTATATTTTGA
>APFE030602953.1:18267-40055 GCA_000404065.3 Pinus taeda | reverse complement strand
CCAAAACTTGACAAGGAAGGAAAAATCATATTGGAGCCTGGAGCGGTCACAGAAACAAGGACCCAATAGCTATGAAATCGATCAATTTCAGAGTATCTCATCAAGTGGAAGAACTTACCCGCTAAAGATTCCACATGGGAGGACAAGAATTTTATACAGAAGCATCAAGAACTACTCAATCATTCAGGACAACACTTTTTGAAGGAGAGGGGAATGTTAGGTCCCTATACTACTAGTGTAACCCCTTATTGTTATTAGTACAACCCCCTTATTATATTGTTGTGCCCATGCAGTCCCCATTTTGTTATTATTGTGCCCCATAGAAGTCCATTATTGTTATTATTGTGCCCTTACATTATTATTGTTATGTTGGCTCTGATTATATTATGACCCCTTAGAATCCTATATATAGAAAGGAGGTCTTGACATTTGTATCATCCAAGAATTGTTCATTTGTGTAATGTAAAGGAGGTTGCTCCCTCGAAGAGGCTTATTTCTAAGGTGTTGATCTATCTTTTCTATATTTTTGTGAGTTGGTTTCATAACAATATCCATGCAGTGGATAAGCCAAGGCACATTACAATATTGTCCAAGCTCTTTCCAATATAGTCTTATGGGAAGCTTGGTTGACCAAAAGCTTGTACAATGAGTTATGAGGGACTACTTATAGCAAAGGGTGGGGTGACCCTTGACATTCCCCTTTGTGACCATTCAACTACCCTCATGACTCTTCACCTACTCCATGACTGTTACATCCACTCTTGACACTCGACTTACACTTGACATGACTCACCATTACAATGCACATGTACCCATGTGAACAATGGCTTGAACAAGCCAAACTAGACATCATTCTGACTTAGACAATTATAGAAGTCCAACTAGTCGACATCCTTATGCTGATCAACAGTAACATATTGATGCCAAGATTGGATCCACTGTGACATCTGTCTGAAACCTGAACCTTGCCTCCATAGCATCCAGGCGAACTGTTTGGGCTCCTCTTTCCAACTCATCTGAAAGCATGCACATCATTGTCTTGAATGTGGCCGGACTAGCAACATATTTGTGCATGATGTCTACACTGATAGGCAATTCTAGGCTGGTGGCGATGCGCATCAACTCGTCGAAGTACGAGTCAAGCTCCTGTTTGACCTACTTCTTGGTCTTTGCTTGGGTGAGAGTCCCAAGTGATGGGAGCCCATGTGTGTGCACCACAACCTCCATGCTCTTGAATACTTGTGCAAGGGAAGCATGTATGCTAGTGATGAGTTGCGGTACCTCCTCATAGTTCTTGATCTAACTTCGGATACGTGCTTGTAGCTCGACTGCATTGGCCCTCATCTTCTTTGGCAAGTGAAATGGGGCTCCCTTGTACTTCATCATCCATGCTTTCATGTGTAGGTTTTAACCCCGTACAGAAATTACCTGCATACGAATTCTAAATCACAGGAAAAATAAAAATGCGAGAGCATAACACATTAAACACGTATACACAGAGATTTCCTACTAGATCCCAAAACTGGGACTACCAGCTTGATTTTTCATTATTTTCCTTTCAATGTTACAATACATATTTATACATGCCGAAGCATCCAATACCATGGACCGAAAACCATCGCGTCCAAAAACATGTGCAAAAATCATGCACAAAACCATAGGTGGGTCCGCCCAACCTAACATAGGGTCCAAAACCAAAATTTTCTGAGGCAGCCCATAAAGTGGGGTTATGGGTACCCCTCAAACCCCCTGTTAACTATGTGGAAAGAATATAACACAACCCAACATCATGCTATCAACAGAAGCATGTATGTTCTTCAAGATGCGTGATATTCTTGCACATCGATGTTGTCATCCGTGGAGATGAATGATTGCTTGGTGCATGGTATCAAACTTGGAGTACAATGCTCGCATAAGTGTATCCAAGGATGATACTTTATCTAGTATTGCCTTCTTCAGTGCAGCTCAGGTAGACATTGTCACCAAGTCTCCTCCCTGCTTGGCCACTTGTAGTTCCTTCTCCATTCGCTCATTCTTAGCTATGAGGAAATGAACACTTGAGCTAGTGGCTTCAGCATACACTCTAGTTGCATTAGCCAAAGCAACTGGATGCTTGTGCACATCAGTCACGATCACTTGTTCTTCAACTTGTGCAGGGGATGTTTGGTCCTCTGGAGTTAGTATCGTATGTGACTGCACAACTCTATGGTGAGAATCATCAAAGGAGATGGTGTGTACCTCTGCTTCCATCTGACCACCAAGGATCTCAGTGCCTCCTTGGTCATTCGAAACTTATTCATCATCTGGATGCATTGAATCGGGTGAGTCGACCTCTTTGTGGTGAGGCATGAGGTCGGTATCCTATTCCAACTCATGCTGCTCCATGTCTACATCCAATTGTTCAAGAGCCTATTCTATCTCATGAGCAAAGTATTTCCCCTACGAGGGTTCACCCTATTCACTTGATTCCAGTTGTTCAGATGAATCAACTAATTGTACAGGTGATACTTCATCTATCTGCACATGATGCACCCCCTGTTTTGTCTGCTACTATCGTGGTTCCTTCTCCTATTGGCACATCTCTTGTTCTCTTCGAAGTTTCTCCCTCATATCATGCAACTCCTTCTCTCCTTCTTCCATTCTCTTCTTATCCCTCTGCCTTCGCGCGATGCGGTTTTCACGCTACTGCCTCTTTGACTGAATAGTCATAGCTGCTTGTTATAGAAGTGGATCTACTCGAAACTTACAGCTTTTCTCCTCCTCCATGCGTTCGACAATCTTCCTCTTCCATTTTTCACGCATAGGTATGCTTGGCTCTGCTGCCTCTGTTGTTTTTGCTACTCCTTGATGCTCTCTGTGATATTGCTTCATGTTTTTGTGCTAACCACTCTATGGCGAAACCAACCTGTTCATTGAGTCTGGAGGAATTGTAGCAATACGTCCATGAGTCTTCCTTGGCCCAATGAAATGCCCCATGGATCCAATTGAACTGAACTCTCATGTAGTGATCCTTCACAATGCAATGTGGGTCATATGGGTTGAAGCTTCGGAGGTCGAACGGGTACTTCTTCATCTATTCTGCTTCGACATCCACTTGCTTGATGCTCTGAATCTCATATAACCCAATCCGCAACGGAAGAGCGGACCAAGGTGCCTTCTTCTTCCGCTGCAGTCTAGTTGTGAATCCTGCTGAGATATGATATGCTACTTCCTACATGACAAGCACGTCCAAAGCAAACTTTTGCAGAACATGCAGAGGCTTCTCCGCACTGAACGCTCAGATGAAAGTGTCGAACTGTAAGGCATACCAATCTGCAATGCCTAACAATTCCTTCATCACTTCCTCTGGCATGCAGGGTGGATCTTGTTCGAATATCAACCTGTACACTAGGGTGACAAAATGGTAGGATAGTCGTATGGTTACTCGTTTGAAGCTACATTCGAACCACAACTTGAAATACATTTTCACAACAGTGTCTGTCGGTGACCATGCCCACTCCAAGCCCAAGAACTCATGCTGGACACAGACTGCATCTACAATGTAGGCGGACATGTAAATCTCTACATGCATACCTTTGGGTGACTGTCGAGCCTTCGTGACATATTCCTTTAGTTGATGAGCGAGTATGCCGAACCAATTGCATGGTCTTCCTTCTCTAGCCAGTTGGTCCAGTGTGATCACCCAACTATAATGAAAGGTTTCAGTACTTATTTGGCCACTCAGTCGACATGTGAATATGAATAAGTATTGGTATGCCTTTCTCAATATCTTTGCCTTGTAGATTTGGTTGCGTGTCATCCTGAAGCGCGCTGGCTCCTTTACCCAATCCTTCAGAATATATCTGGAGTGAGCTCTATTGTTGGGAAAGCTGAATGGAATAGTGATGACAGTCATGGGCTCATACATCTGATACATTTCACTGTAATATCGTGCCCAGAAGGTTGCAAGCTTTGTCCCGCTAACACCGCTCAAGGTCATCATCTCGGGGTCAGTGTGAGATATGATCCAGTGAATCATGTCCGCGCATGGGATCGCAGGGTTTTGGCATGCAATTCAGTACAAGCTAGACTTATGAATTTTCACGTACACCTAACAGTCTTTGAGGTCTTCCCCAAAAGTGCCTGCAAGTGTTTAATTAACCTCTTGATACTTCAATTTGATGTCCTTGTCTAGATACAACTTCGTATCTTCATAGGTCGACAAACCAGAGGACACCTGCTCAGCTGCTCCTCCAACTACAATAACATCAGTGTCGTGAGATCCTATTCTCTTGGAAGCCATTGAGATAGATGAACACCTAAAAGATCTGGAAACAAGCAACATGTTATGAAACCAGCTCACAAAAATATAGAAAAGATAAATCAATGCCTTATAAATAAGCCTCTTCGAGGGGGCAACCTCCTTTACATTACACAAATGAACAATCCTTGAATGATACAAATGACAAGATCTCCTTTCTATATATAGGAGTCTAAGGGGTCATAATATAATCAGAGCTGACATAACAACAATAATGTAAAGGCACAATAATAACAATAGTGGGCTTCTATGGGGCACAATAATAACAATATGGGGACTACATGGGCACAACAACATAATAAGGGGGTTGTACTAATAATAATAAGGGGTTACACTAGTAGCATAGGGACCTAACACAACATGCATGGCAAGAAATATGTCAGTGAAAACAAAGCAATTCCAAGGAAGGACACAACACATACCTGGGGAACTGAAGGGTAAGATTACGCAAATTTTACTGAGGCTAAGTGGTTGGCTACCAAAATAGTGCAAAAGGCAGTATGGGTTGTCTGGGAGGTAGCACTGGTTGTTGGATCTACGAAATGCACAATCCAGTCAGGCAGTTGGCTGTTGGGATTACGCAATGCACAATTCCAACTGGGAAGGACTACTTGCCAAGGGACATATTTGCACAATTTCTTAGAACAAGCAGCCATTGTCCTCTAGAAATGTGAAAAACATTCCTAGAGGCCATTGTTGCGCAAGAATGCGCAAATCTAGAGAGGAAGGTGAGCCTTCCTTCCCCAGATTGTGCAATGCAACCTTGGTGAAGGCAAATCTCGGGCCAAGGTTGGCCCGACTCGCCAACAGGCAAATCAAAGCAAGTAAAGACAGTGAATGCATGGCGACACTAAGTGACAGCAGAAGTGGTTAATAGTGCCTGCAAAACACGAATGAATGATTCAGAAAACAGATCAACATGCATGTGGGTGAGGTAGTTCGCTGGTTGGGCGAACGTTCATGCAAAAAAATTTCATCCATGTGACAGCAGTGAGATAGAAATGAAAACTCAAACAGAGCTAGAACAAGCTAGTATACATGTAAATGACAAAAAGCATTCAAAGAAATCAAGCAAACAACACTCACACAAGCAAATACACAAAAAGCAACAGAAATGTTGAAAAAGACAAGTTAAGGCCACTTACCCATGAATAGTTGAGCCGGATGTGTCAAAGAGCCTTGGATATGTTGTGGGATGTCAGAGTTCCAATATCAATGTGAATGAATGAGCTCTAATGCGTTGAATAAATAATTTTGGTCTTATGACGTGCATGCCATTAATCTAGGAAAAAGTGACACTTGGAGGGAAACTTCTAAAAAAACTTTGCATGTAACCCCCAACTGCTAAAAATAGCTCCCTGAATCATGGGATTCATTTTGCATGTTGTCTCTTACTATTCCGGGAAGAGCAAGTCATGCATGCATGCAAGTTAAGTTTCCTCGGTCCCGGGTGGAACTAGTCAACCGGATTGCTCATGCACGCAGTTGCTCAACTGCTTGGGAAAAATGTGCATTCCTAGCAGTGAGTTGGGCTGACTGCCCAAGAGGTTTGTGCAATTTCTGGGTAGAGCAGCTAACTGCTACCCAGATTTGTGCAAATCCTGGGCTAAAAAGCCTCTGTTGGGAAAATCTTCTCAAATCCTACTCGGAGGGTTGGTTGGTAGGATTGTGTAATCCTAGAGCCCAGCAGGCTATCAGAGAGGATTTTGAAATTTCTGGAGGGAAGGTTGGTTTCCCTCCAAAAATGCACAATTTTCAAGGGGAAGTTGCTCAGCCTACAGCTGGACCAAGTCTAGGTGAGCAGCTTGTGAGGGGAATGGATCAACTGTGATCGATAGGCTACCTTTGTGCGAGGAAAACATGTGAAGCTTGATTACTTGACGAAGAAAGACAAATTTGTTATTGTCAATCTTTGAAGCCTTCAATCAGTGATCAAACATGCTCTTACAAAGTGATTTCAGGGTGTCAAAGTCAAATTTTGTCATTTCATTGAGTCTTCAAGTAAAATTTGGTCACTAGGTATTAGGTCTAGGGTTTGTTTTCACTCCTTTCAAATTTGTCCAAATGTCTGTCCATGTCACCATTCAACTTAGTGTACCATCATTCAAAGAGTTTTCATCATCATTTCAAGTTCCCATGGGTCATTTTACACCTTGTTCGTGCTTCAGTTGTACTTATGGAAGGCCCATTTCCTTATCCTAGGGTTTTGAAGGTAATTTTTATTGGCTGGCCGAATGATCAACAAAAATTGTGTCCTAATGTTCATACACCATCCCCTATCCTTAATATACCTTCTTAAATGCTTCCCATCACTCATATCCCTCAAATTCATCATTTTCCCACAAACCCTAGTTTATTGCTACAATTTGACATTTTTCTAGACTAGGCTTGTGTTTTGACCTTTTGGACCCCTTCCCCTCACTCAATATTTGAACTTCCACTTTCCCCTGATTCCTAACATCCCTCCCTACTTCCTAAAATTTCCTCAATAATTTAGAAGCCCCTCATTCCCTTCATTTCCCTTCATTTCCCTTCATTTCTACAAATCCCTTGTTCCACATGTCAGGATAGGTTTTCTTCAAACTATGTTTCTGAGCAAGAAAAGATGGATTTGACAAAAGTGAGAGATGATTTTTTCCATCATTGACCCAAGAAGAACAACCTCTTTCCGTTTTTACACAGGTTGCATGGATTAGGAGAAATGTCGAAAACATAATTGGCCTCAAGAGGATTGATGCACTTATGGAGTGACCTTGGGAAAATCCATATTTCACCTAGCTGGGACATTCAAATTACTTTCTTGATGCTTTAAATGATATCTAGACATAGATAGCTTTCCAATGAGCTATCATGAGCTAAATTTGGAGTTGAGGAAGACTTTCAAAAGTTGACTCTAACAACACTCTGCATTTAGGCAGCCACATTTTGCACATTTTGACCAGTCTTGGGAGATTTGACTTTTGACAGGAAAAATAAACTCCAAATTGAAAAATTCAAGCTTTTCGGGAAATTATACTCAATAAGCTTTCCAACGAGCTATCACATACCCAATTTGGACACCGGGAAGGCCTTCAAACATCATCTGCCAAAATGTGTTGCGCATCAGGGAGGCACTGCGCATCAGAGGGTTGGCGCTGCGTATCAGAGGAGCGCTGCGCATCAGACAGTTTTTGCCAATGTTAAATTACACTGGCACTACGAATTAGGCAAGTGGCACTGTGAATTGGCCATTGATGATTCAAAACCAAACAAATTCACATCAAATTCTCTCAAATGCTTCATTTGCCTTCTTAACAAGTAAGTACACTCACTTTGGAGCCTAGATAGGGTTTTTTATGTTTGGTTCATGATTTTTGCTTCCTAAAGGTCAAACCCTAGCTTGCCTCTATACTCTATTTCACATCATTGCAAAACCAAAATCTCTTTTCCCTTTTCCCAACTCCCCTAGCACTAAAACTACCCCTTGATTCTATTGTCCGTTTCCCCTATTTCCCTAAGAAACTAATCCCCTTTATCAAACCCTAAGTCCCTCATCCATCAAAACCCTAGCTCCCCAATCCTTCCCTTCATTCCCCTACCTCATCTCATTACTATTGTTCCATTTACAAAATCTCTTCATACTCATCTTTTGTTCCCACCTATTATCCATTCACCATATCATCACCACATTATCCCATAGAGACAAACATGGAGAGGGACAGTGACTATGATTTTGAGGAGGACACCCTAAGTGACAGCTCTAGGGAAAGGATCTTGTAGCAGCTTGACAAAGGAAAAGGAAAGGTTACAGAGGAGGAGCTTGGTGATGATGTTGAGAGAGATTTTCAGCTTGAGGAGCATGATGATGATGTGCCACCTCATCACACTCATGTAATTGATCTTGACAGCCCATCTTTAGCTCAAAACATGATTTTGAAAGAGAAACTGGATCATATTCATATGTTGAATGATAAACTGGCCAAAGCTAGATATATTATCGACTATCTAGAGCAAGAAAACCAGTAGCTTACCAACAGACAAGAACTCATGGAGCTGCAAATCATCAAAGAAAACTGGCAAAGGTCCAAGAGGGAAAAGGGCAAGTTGACATCCATCAAACAAGAAAATGACTGGGAATATTTGTTGGAGAAGGTGAATATGCACTTGGATAGGTCACTAGAGAAGGCAAACAAAGAGAAAAAGATGCTCCGCCACATGGCCTACTACTACCTAACCCGGAACAAAATTTGCAAGACAAGGATAAGAAGCCTAAAAGCCAAGTTAAGGAGAGCCTTAAAAGCCAAAAAGGAGCAAGATAAACTTAAAATATTGGCTAAAGCTTCCTTGGCTCAACAAAGCAATTGATAAGCTTTCCTCTTGCCAATTTTGAAGCAATTTGGAGAAGTTTTTGTCATTTCACAAATTTTAATTGCAAAACGCAGGAAATTGGCGCTGCGCATTGAGTTGGCCTGGAATTGTGCAAAATGGTTTGCAATTTTGGATTCCTCATGGAAAAATACTAAAACCCAAAAAGTTTCATGAAGTTTGGAGGAGATCTGGGTCACCTAGAGGGCAAAAAACACCTAAAAATTGCCCTCCCTACCACTTTGTGGACACACAGGAACTAGTCTTAGGCGAATCCACTTTTGAGGGGGCAAATGACCTCGAAATCTGAAAATTCAAAGTGTTCCAGAAACTATATAGGTAGGGATTTCCAACGAGCTATCTTTCACCTGATTTGGACTTCGGGAAGCCTTCCAAAAGTGGCCTAGAAAAAAGCATTGCACATCAAGCTTAGGACACTGCGCAACAGGCAAAATTTTGCCAATTTTGCTCAAATACTCAGATTTTCGCCTAGTTTTCTACCAGTTTGACTTTTTCTTCTCTCCTGGTCAAATTCATGATATAATATGATGTAAATTGATGTACTATGATGTAAAAATGATGAAAAATCACTTGAGGTAGATACATCAGTTTTAGTTGTTTTTGAGCTTAATGAATCAGTTTCCATAGTTTTAGAGGCAAGTTGTTCCACTACCTATATTTCAGTTCCTAGTTTAGATCTTGTTGAAACAGCTCCTTGACTCATGGATTCGACCCCTGATGGCTAGCATAGGTGGTTTGATGCCTATATCTTGTACTTTCTTATTCATTTGTCAAGGTTGGACTCTTGTGGATGCATTGAGCTACTTTGTACATCACTTCTGCAGTTTGGCAAGGAAATAAATCAGGGTTTTGCAGCATTTTGTGGGATTCTTGTGATAATGTGAATTAGCATTGCTTTCTTCTCTATACTCAGTTGATCTTATGTTTATGTGTGCCATCATCTCTCTCTTTCTGCATAAGTAAATGAATCAAGTTTAAAAGGTGGAATTCATTGTTGTTTCAGTGCTCTACCTTGGGGTTTATTTAGTTCTACATGGTTTCTACTATTTGAGGAGGACTCATAACACTTACATGCCCTCTCTAGCTCCTCACCGGTCTTTAGACTCACCATTACACTCATTTCAAAGTGCTAAAACACGTGCCTACCTCGCCCCACAGAAACCTCTGCAAATCTGTGTTGATTTCCCAGACCCAAAGCTGCCTTCCCCATCTGATCCAACAACCAACCATTAAATTCAAACAAATTCCCCTGAGAAAGCATACCTAGCCTAAAATTAGTTTTTATATTAGTCATCTCAAGCCTCCCTTGATAATTTTCATTGAGATTGACAAGGAGAGAGCCCTCTCCCGACCTGGTAGAGCTAACTACCAGGTTAGGCGTGGTTTGATGTTACCCTAAACCTGCATTTCTCATCCTGAGGTAGAATTAGGCACTAACAAAAGTGATGTGTAAGGTTGGTAGGGAGGCTCTAAAATAGGCTAAGGAAAAAAAATTTAGGGTGGTTGTAGCCACTACAACAGTACCAAAGACCAAACTGAGTGGTGCTTTTGAGGTATCTCAACACACGTTTAGTTTCCTTCAAATATAGTTTGGTTGGCTTAACCATGGATTGAATAAACTGGTTAAATGCAAAACACATGTTCAATCGTGTGTTCACCAAAACATAATTGAACCCACAAGTTGCTTATAAATAGTATCCTCCACTACTTCACCTGAAGTAGCGTCCTCCTTCCTCCAGTTACAAGCTAGAGGAGTCTCCATGGGTTTGTTGCTCTCCATGTGGAACTTCTTTAGTATCTCGTTGGCATACTTGCCCTGAGAGGCAAATAGTTCCTCATCTCCTTGCCATATTTCCATACCCAAAACGTAATGCATGAGCCCCACATCCTTCATCTCAAACTCTCTTGTAAGATCCTCTTTGCAACATTTAATCAGCTTCTCATCACCTGTCAGAATCAAATCATGGACATATAATATTATAATCAACAATTTACCTTCAACCAAAATATGGTAAAGGTTCGCATCTGCTTCACTTTTGGTGAAGCCCAACCCGAGGTAATAATTTTCAATCCTGGTGTACCAAGAATGGGGTGCTTCTTTCAGTCCATACAATGCTCTCTTGAATCTGAACACATGTGACTCTCTATTAAAAGTCTCAAATCCTTTCGGCGGCTCAATATACACCTCTTCCTCAATCATATCATTGAGGAATGTTGTATTTACATCCATCTGATGTATATTCCATCCCATCTGTGTTGATAGTTCTAGAATATATTTGAATGAAGATTACCTTGCTACAGGAGAAAAGGCCTCATCATAATCAATTCCCTCCACCTAAGAGAACCCTTTGGCCACAAATATGGCCTTTTGTTTCTCCACACTCCCGTATGTTGCTTGCTTTACTTTGTAAAGTCATCTAGAACTCACCAATGACTTGTCTGTTGGTCTTGGGACCACTTTCCAAACATTGTTTCTGATAATGGAGTCATACTCCTCAACCAAGGCATTAACCCACACTAGTTGTTGCATTGCTTCCTCGAATGAGGATGGCTCAATCTCTACACTCTCGGTCATCAGAGCAATGTAGCCAGTGTACCAATCAGGTGACCTCCTCTACTTGTGTTGTAATGTGGGTACTCCTACATTGTCTCTAGCATCATGCAATAATTTGTCATCCTCTCTGGTGTGATTTTTACCATCTCTGGAAGTCTCTGCATGAGTGGGTGTTTCCACTCTTTTCTCCTTTGCATGTGGTTTCTCCACATCATCCTGAGGTTCCTCCTTTGGAGATAAAATCTCCTCAACTATACGTAACCGAAGCTCCCTCTCAAAGGAACATCTCATGGCCTTCTCTTCATCGAACTTCACATCTCTACGAACCACTGTCGCCATGTTAGATGGCAGGTACACCCGATAGTTGTGAGGTGTATCATTGTACCCCATGCTAACTCAGCTGTTGGATCTAGTTTTTTTGTGCACCCTTGGTAACATGACAGTAGACTGATGAACCAAAGATTCTAAAGTGTGCCACATTTGGTTTCTTACCTAGAAAATATTTTTTTGGTGTACTCATCCTAAGAATTCGATGAGGGCTTCTATTCTACAAATAAACAGTTGTGTTGCATGCTTCAGCCCACAAGTGCAACAGTAGGCCCTGATCATGTAACATCGCATGTGCCGCTCCCAAAAAAAAAATGTTCTTTCTTTCAACCACCCCAGTTTGTTGTGGGTTATGAGGTGTTATCAACTCTCATTGAATTCCTTATGATGCACAAATTTCTTGAATTCATTCGACACATATTCTCCACCGTTATCGCTTTTGAGAGCTTTAACTTTCTTGCCATTATCTTTCTTGACAAGTGCTTTAAATTAAAAAAAAAAATAGAGAACATCTAATCTTTCTTCTGCATGAATAAAATCTAGAACTTACGAGAAAAATCATCAACAAATATTTCATAATACTTGTTCGTGTTCGTGGATGTTATCGAGAACGGTCCACACACATCAGAGTGAACTCGATCAAGGATCACTTGTGCTCTACTATCTTTATCATGAAAGGAATATTTGTTGTACTTCCCCAATGTACAGCCTTTGCATGTATCTATCTACTCTAGTGTACCCTTGGGAAGTCCTGTAGAAATTTGTTACATGATCTTCAAATCTTTGTGGTGCAAGCGACCAAATCTTCTATGTCAAAACTCATTAATGTCTTGGCTCT
Source organism: Pinus taeda (assembly GCA_000404065.3). Lineage (NCBI taxonomy): Eukaryota > Viridiplantae > Streptophyta > Pinopsida > Pinales > Pinaceae > Pinus > Pinus taeda. The sequence continues at coordinate 27,671 of APFE030602953.1, read as the reverse complement.
ACACCTTCTTTTCTTTAGTGGTCAAAGCACCTCAATCTTCTAAATCCAATTTGTAGAGATTCTTCACTCAAACCTCGATCTGCTTCACCTGTCCTAAGGCTATGTGATGAAGGAAAGCCTTTCCCTTACTAATTATCACATCATAGCCATGATCCTCCAACATGGCAAAAAAACCCAAGTTCTTCTTCAAACTCAAACATACATGACATCTTTTGATGTGAGGGGAGAACCAAAATCCCTCTCAATGGTAATAGTATTGATGTTGGTCACCCTATACCTCCCATCATCTCCCATTTCGATGTGCATCTAGAGGTCCTTATCCTCCAAGTCACTGAAGAGCTCTTTGTTGTTGGTCATATGGAATGAGGCTCCACTATCTAGGTACCACACACTACCAATCACCGATGACACCATGTAGGTGATGAAGGTGAAATCTTATTCAAATTGTGAAGCAAAGGCTTCACCTGTTACTCCTCCTGAGGGCTTCTTACTCGCCTTCTTGTGCGGACACTTTGTGGCATAGTGTCCCAGCTCGTGACAATGAAAACATTTAATTTTTTACATGTCTTTTTTCTTGTCAACATGAATGGTACCTGATTTGGAATGGGATGACTTCCCCTTCCCTTTCTTCACCTTTCTAGCTATGGCACAGTTCTCATCATCATCATGCTTAGATGGGGATCAGTCTTAGGTGTTCCACCGAATCTATTCATGCACCAAGTCATATCACAATCACTCCCACTCTGGTAGCTTCTCCCTCCCATTAACTGAGTCCTAGTAGCTGTGCCAACTCTTGTGAAGTCCTAGAAGTGCTAGGCTCACCATATTGTCTTCCGCAACAGTAACACCGACACTTCCAAGCTCATCCCAACATTGGGTGAACTTGTTCAAGTAATTCATAATTGAGTTTCCCTTTTCCATCTTTATCTTTCTAATTTTGTCCTTCAGCGCCAACTTCCTACGGTCATTTTTGTTTTGAAACAGTTTCTTCAAGGCCTTCCACTTTGCAAAGGGATTTTCCTTACCATGGAGATTCGAGACAATATGATCTTGAACTCCTTCTAGGATAATCCTTCTCGCCTTTTCCACACGCTTTCTGCATTCTACCATATCTTTAGCATCAGATGTTAGAGGCTTTGGGGTATCATTATATATGAATACCTTCAAATTGTTGTCTTCCAACACTACCTCCATCATTTCCTTCCAATCTATGTAATTTGAGCTACCCTCAATGGCATACTCAAGTCTCAAACCATAGAATGACATCTTTTTGTCTATCAAGTATGAAACTACAAATTTGATTTCTCTTGGAAAACAAACTCATATTCACCACTTCTATAGTGATTTCCCCTTCGATACTATGTAGCATTCTATTGTAGATTCAAGCTACAGATTGTGATATGATAAAACAATTGACTTGAATCTACTCTAATCATCAACAAAAAAAAATGATCTATGAAATCACAAAGTAGAAAAGGAACAATTTCAATCAGGCATAACACAATAATTTTCTGGGGAAAGCCACAGCTAAAAACCCCTGCTATATGTATATGGCATTAACCATAAGATCTGAGAAGAAAATACAATGCTTGTTCAACCCAAACAATCTATGCACAAGTACAATCTATCTCATTGCTTCACAAACCAGCTCAAGCCAATACTTAGCCAAATTTGTTGGCTGCCAAGCTCTTACTTCCTTGCATAGTTTCCTAGGGAATTAGCCCATATTTAATTGGGAAATTCATCACTTAGAACTGCACAATTCATCCATAGGTCTTCCTCTGATTGCATGCATCATCGGTTTAATTTAGATGATTTTACAACTGATAGTACATTGTCCCTGAACTCTAATCTCAATTGGGTCTTTCTCAGAACTGACATGCATGAGTTATTTATGAGTGAATTATCAACTATATGATTGATCACTGCATGTGAATTAAATCCAATTTAATTCACTTGACCTCTCACTAGTTCCTCCAACAGTTAGAACTAGTTTAACTAAATTAAATAATTACAACTCAAAAGAACTCAACATGGGCCCCTAAAATTTAGGGATCACTCTACATGACTCTAGATAGACTTCTAACTCAAATGTACTTAGCCAATTAAGTAAACTTAGCTTAGTTAATTTTTATAAGTTGCCATGAGAATAGAATTACAATTTAATTCAAGGACAAATTAAATTAGGATTTTTTTCTTGTTGCTACTTTTAACAAAAGGGATTTGTAGTGGATATGCAGAGTTCACAGTAGTACGGCAGTGTCAACAGCAGCATGGATGCAACATTAGGGTTGCAAAGTGGTTGGTGGGAAGTATGGCCAGACGTCAGTAGTGTGATAAGAGACGGTACATAGACAAGGTGTTGTGGCAGGATGTGCAGTACTAGAACGCATTCCTCACTAAGAGGGAGTGTTAATTTTTGTAGCATCGAATGTGTTATGGTCACAAAACATGGTGGAGAGGCTAGAATACATGATATCTCCATAACTCATAAATCGTTTCTTAAAATTCCACCTAGAGATGTCTTAATTAGATTATTAACCTAGTTTTTAGTGTTTCCTAAGTCTAAACTTAGGAAAACTGGTTAATTAATCATAATTAATTAAATCAATGAGAATTCTCTAGAAAGTCACAAGGATCGATCCTTAAAAGATCTGAGCCATTGATTAAGATTTAATCTTGGCCATTAGATTCTTAATAGGAAGATATAAGAAGGGATCGATGTGATGATGGAGAAGTGACATTAGAGAAGTAGTTTCTTGTGCAGATCAAGCTAGCAACAGTAGAGTTCGAGCTAGAGAGGGATGCACTATCAATGAGGAGTAGGGATAGTGATCTAAGGTAATATTTCTAGATCCTAAGAGGCAGCATCAAGAGGTTGAGTTATTCCCAATGCAGGAATGCACGAGTGCAGGAAACAAGAGTGCAAGCAGCACAAGTGTCGGGGTTGCTTAAGGAATAACTTTGCCAAATTTTCTTGCTATGGATTCCTAGTTTTTGTCATCGATATTGTACTCAGAATTTCTCTACTGCATAATAATAAACACCCTCAATGTTACATCGGTTTCCCAAGTTCGGTTTTTCCAAGGACATTTGTCCAAAAATAAATATGTAAAATTCGTGTGTGTGTATGCTAGATTTTCTTAGTTTCCAATGCTATTTTCTTCCGTAGTTTATTTGTGAAAATAAAATATGAATTATTTGGTATTTTCCATAGCAAACAATAGATAAATTTTTAAATAAATTAACAATTAGAAAAATAATTTCCAATCGTTGTGATAGATGAAATTTTGACAAGATGTGGCATAGTCTTTCCACGCTATATTAGAGTTCCTCGGAGCAACGAAAGATATTTGTCCAGGAGATTTTGAGGAGAATAAGGATCTATGTGAGGGAATAAATCCCCTCCTCACTTAGATTCAGGAGGACAAATATCAACTAGCATTCGTTGGGGAGGCACCCCAACTTATAGCTTGTATAACTGGCACTAAACACTATCTTGGAGGATTGGCAGGTATTTGTCCAAAGTATTTTCAGCAAAGACACATTAACAATATGGGAAAATATGTGGGATGATCTACATCAAGAGGATTTGAGGCATGCTCTATTCAAGAATACCATCAGTGGAAACAATAACAAGGTCGTGAAGAGTGAGAAGGAAGAGGAGAATGTGACCCCAACATCCAAGGGTCCCAATCAGAGGAAGGGGGAAAAGAATAAGAAGAAGGACCTGGAAAAGGTCAAGTGATTCAGATGTGGTGATTTTGGTCACTACAGTACACAGTGTCCTCCCAAGAATAAGGAAAAGCAGGTCTAGGCGCCAGCATCAACTAAGATTGACAAGTTGTCCTCCAAGTTAGAGGAAGATTCACTATGATGGAAATCATACCTAGAGGAGTGAGATGGGGCGACATTGAGTTGTAGTCTAAAATTGCAGAGATTGGAAAGGATACTTGAGCTATCCTCATCATGGATCATTACCTTTCTACGGGATCCCATAGTATTCAGTAGCAGGATGGATCAGTACCAATGATGCAATCAAATTACAGGGTGGCACTTGCAGACTAGTAGTAGTTAGGTGCTAAGGAGCATAGTGCAGTGGTGGTAGCAATGCAGAGTGGCACGGTGCAGATTCAGCAGTAGCATAGAGTCTTCAGTGGAAAGTGTAGTAGATAGTAGTAGTCAGGACTCGAGAGATAGATGCATCATACTGAACACAATTGATTCAATATTTAGGATGCTTCTTAGTTGTAGTTTCAGTAGTAATAGTTGAGAGGGAGTTACAATGCAGATGCAAGATTGGAAGTAGTATGGAAGTGTTTGCATCAACACATATGCAACATCAAAGTTGCGTAGTGGTTGGTGGGAATCATAGCCAGACATCAGCAGCATGACAAAGGGTGGTACAAAGACAGGGTGTTGTGGCAGGATGTGCAACACTAGAGTTGAAGAGAACACCTTCCTCTCTAAGAGGGAGTGTTAGTTTATGTAGCATCGAAGGTGTTCTAGTCTTGAAACTTTGTATAGAGGTTAAAACACATGATTTCTCTATAACCCAAAAAACATTTCTCGAAATTCCACCTAAAAGTGTCTCAATTAAATTATTAACCTATTTTTAAATATTTCCTAAGTCTAAACTTAGGGAATATGGTTAATTAATCAGTATTAATTGAGATAAGGTGTGAATCATCTAGAAACTCACATAGATCGACAAGGAATTAATTTGGTCCCTTGATTAAGATTTAATTTTGGTTGTTGGAGGTCCAACAGAATATTACAAGAAGAAGTCGATAGATAGATGGAGTACACACTTGAGGAGTTCGATTTACTTAGGCAGATTGATTTCCATAGAGTAGCAGCAGTTGCCAAAAATCCAAAGAAGGAAGCAAAGACAATGAGTATGGACAAAATATTTTCCAGATCTTGAGAATTAACTACATGAGGGTTGAGTTTCCTCGATGAGGTTACGCAGAAGCAATGCATAAGCTTCAAATGCAAAGTTCGATTTGGCCAAAAAGAGGGTCAATTTGGTTGTTGGAGGTCGGGAAGATTTCCGGAAGGTGCTAGTGATTCATTCTGAGAGGATGGATTGGGTAGACATCTTGATCAGTTGCAATTATAGGCAGAGCATTCTAGTGTCTACACAGGTTTGGTGCAGGGGTTTCGTGGAGCCCATTCAGAGTCAGTTTCAGAGTTGGATCAATGTTAAGTGAGACAAAATTTGTCTCAATAAATTTTTTGGCTAGTTTCTCCTGTAGTGGATGGTGAGATTTGACATCCAGTTGTACTCAGAATTTTTCAATGTTGCTTAATAATAAAAACACTCAATTGTTGTATCGGTTGTCCCACATTGGGTTTTTCTAGGAACATTTGTCTAAAAATAATTGTGTTAATTTTTATGTGTGTGTGTGCTAGTATTTTCTCAGTTTCCAATGCTATTTTCTTCTGTAGTTTATATGTGAAGTTTTTGTGTGGATTACTTAGTATTTTCCATAGCATATAAATTGTTAAATTAATTAATAATTAGAAAAATGATTTCCAATTGTTGCTATAGGATTTCAATTTTGAAATTTTCACATGCTGGAGTCAACAAAGACACCTCTGAAAGTGACCCCATTTGAGAAACCATCATTGAACTAGGCAAGAAAGAAATAAATGTCACCAAGTCCATCGCCCATCCAATATCTTCCTTTATATCTTCAGGACCAACCCCTGATACCGTACCCCCAATATTTTGTTTCCTGGATGATTCCCCATCATCTGTATAAACCTTAAAGGAAATATTGCAATTTCTCACTAGATTCCCATATTTATGGCATCTCTTATAGCGAAAGGGGAGCCCTTCATAGTCTGGGTTCTTAAGACATACATAGCCCTTCCCAATTTTCATAGTAGCATGAAGTTTTTTCCTCACGTTCAAGCAAACCAACAACCTCGCTTCCAACTTGTCATGTGTCTCATGAAAAGAGTAATCAACATCTAAGAAGAACCCCAATTTATTCCCCATATTTTTGAAGCTTTGGGGGTTCCACGTATTTGAGGGGATCCTGAGAAACCAAACCCATACTGGAATCTCATCCATATGCTCCTTCCGAGCATCAAATAAGTGAGTCCAAAATTTAAATATGATAGGGTGGAGTCTATAGACCATACCTCCTTCAGGATTCTAGACACATCATCCTTTGACTTGAAGGTGAGCTAAATCCACCCCTTTGATAGAAGAAATACATTAGGTGCCTCTAAGACAACAAGAGAAATATACTGGTCCTACCATGCAAAAATAGTCGCTAATGTTGGCATTATGATGCATGTGTTGTACTTGATGGTAACTCACTTATAGCATAACAACTCACTTGTATATGGTAACTAGATGAATCTACAGATGAGATATCAGATGTGACAGAATGCATGGCAGTTGTGTTTACAGATGTGACAAAATGTAGGGCAGTTTAAAGGAATCAATTCAGAAGTAATGTACAGTGGAATTATGATACAAGTGTTGCCCTTCATGGCAACTCACTCAGATGATAGTTCATAGTGCAACAGGTTAACAGCAAAAGTTTACAGATCAGACTCCAGAGATTGAAGAAAGAGAGTAGTTTAAGAAGTATACGTTGGTTCACCTTGTCTAAGTAGCATATACACGTAGGTTAACATAACAAAAGGAGCGTATATGTATACACGCACTTTCACAGGAGGAAAAGCACGTACATGTTGGAGAACCAAGGTTCTGGTTCGAGATATTTAGTCCAGGGTATTTTGGTCCAAGGTATTGATCCAAGGTATTTGGTCCGAGGTATTGAACCTAAGTATTTTGTCCAAGGTATTGGTCCTAAGTAGTTTTGGTCCAAGGTATTGAGAAAGGCCTAAAAGTATATGAGGAGAAGATCATTAGGCCAATGTGTGCAAGTATTGAATATATGATGAAGTGTTAGATCAAGTATGCAGGTTATGGGTTTCTGATGCTTTGCTTGATCTGAACTAAGTATGCACCTATGTGGTTGATAATGATGGATGAGATCTAATGACGGATCAAGATCATAATGACTTATCATTATGTGATCTGACAATGGATAGGCTAGATCTTATTGCTAACGTACATTTTATCCTTTATATATGATGATTTGGGTATGTCTGAAGTCTGGAATTGCAGTGAAGTTATAAGTAAGCATTTGCAGATCTATACGTTGGTTCACTTTGGTGAAGGTGTGTATACACACTGGTTCGGCTCTTCCAAGTAGCGTATGCAAAGGAAAATCTTGATGTTCAGGGATGACTGATCTAACAGATCAATACTTTTGTTTTACTGCTATATTATTGTTGTTTGTCAATGATGTCTTCTTAGATCTGAAAGAAGAACTGAATGTATAAGGAAATTGAGTCTAATTGATTGATTGATTGAGAAGGAAGGGTGATCCTTGTTGCTATCTATTTAGAACTATGTAATATGACAATAGATCTTCAGAATGTCACTGATTGGTATAGTTTGTGGTTCATAGGTTTTATGATTCAGTACCTTTAGAGGTATACGGAGGCTGGACAAAAGGAAGTAACGTATACACGCAGGTTTGCTTCATTAAAGGAGCGTATACATCCTGACACATACATTTTGAGGTTACAGTTTGTTCTAGTTGTTGATGCAGAGTTCTAGGTGTTTGGTCAATTTAGTGTGATCTAAATTGCTAATTAAAATGTCAATCTGGGGTTCGTAAACTGGCGAAGTGAAGTGTACTATATGTACTTGATAACCATTTCCTTAGTCTTTTGTCTTTTTTGAGTTTTTTTAGTTTGTTTTTGGATTTATCTTTCCCTAATGTGTGATGGAGAGGATGAAAGTGAAGTATGGAGTATGGATGGTGATGGTTTCTACAGTGATTTTATCAAACTTGAAAGTGCTTCAAAAGAAAGATTTAAAACAACTAAACTGAAATCAATTCTCAAGAGGAAATAAATGCATCAAACAGTGAACTAATGACAATGGCCCAGTATCCTTGCTGCTGAATGAAAAGAAAGTAAAAACTAAAAGAAACTCTAACTAAAAGCAAAGCAACTAATTCACACTACTTAAACTCTTCAGATCCTTTACCCTTCAGCTCAATCTACCTTGTGGGGAGCAATCATGACCAAGTCAAGCAATATGATATCTAAATGGCAAGAAATTAAATTGCATAAAAGAAACTAGTCACACTACTTGAACTCTTCTGGTCCTTTACCCTTCAGCGCAATCTACCTTGTGGGAAGTAACCATGAATAAGTTTAAGCAATATGATAACTAAATCACACTACAGTTAGTAATATTTTGATTTCTTGCTAATAGAGTCACTTGACTATAGAAAGAAACCATAAACTGGTAAGCAGTATGATATCTAAATAACAGAAAAAATAAATAAGCAAATCACAACTTGGAAAGGACAGTGCTGAAATTAAACTTCAGAAAATGAAAGTTAGCAGGAAGGACAAGATGATCTCATATGCCAATAGTTATCAAAAAGATGAAAATTTTCCCGGGTTGCCTAAGAAAACCTGCAGAAAAACACTGATCAGTTGACGTCTCTAAGAAAATAGAGGTAAAAATATAAACAACAGTGAGTTAAGAAACAGTGTGTTATGTACAAGCTAATGATAAAAGAACAAAAACATAATAAAACTAAATGGAAACTTTACAAGGCTTCAACGCGCAGGGGCCCTCTGCCACTTCAGCCAGTCAACAAGTAGTCACACGAATAAGCTCAGAAAAGTCTTCTCATATATTTAAAACAGCAACATATAAAAATAGTGGGGTGATAACTAACAGTTCAGAATTCACATATATAAACAGTTCAGAATTCGCATATCCCCCAAAAAACTCCCTACAGCGTTCATCAACGCGTTATTTATAATGCCAAAATGCTAAAACTAGCCAACTAACTCCTACGCTATTAACTGTGTTGCCAAAGACACGTAGATCCCTCAGTCGAGATCTAGTGTAACTGTCATCATGTCTATTAAATCTCCGGAGTGGTAGCTGTTGGATTCAGGTTTCGGGAATGATCTCCAGGTGTGCTGGTGTCTTCGTGAGCTGAGGACTGTGCCATGTAACGTTCACGTGCTCAAAACAGAGACGTGCCACCGCTGAACTCTTTGGTTGGCTTTGTCTTTGACCTTCGTTGACCGTGACCTTCCATGGATGATTTGGCTGATTTGAAGGGACACGTCCCATGTATCCGTCACCTGGAGCTTGCCCATGTAGCTTGTTTCTTCATAAGACACCTGTAGCACAGGTTTTAACAAAATAGCTGCGGAATCCTGTTCTGGCTGCGGAAACTGACAAGTTTCCGCAGCTGCATGAACAAAAAAACTAAACCAAACAACAGTCATAAGTATAGTCAGAAAACCATATAAACAGTCTTTTTTAGACTATAATG
>APFE030602946.1:164099-176745 GCA_000404065.3 Pinus taeda | reverse complement strand
ATCTTCCAGATCACTCTAGGTGCAAGAAGAGATCATACTCAAGAAACTATTAAACCAATAAATTTCTCTTTTCTGGTCCTCCTGACCACACTAAGTGCAAGAGGAGAGCATATTTTGAGAGGTTATTAATTTTCCTTTCTTGAAATTTTCTTATTTTTATATATTTTTTAGAAATTGGCTACCTAATTTCACTTCCCTGGCAACGGCACCAAAAATGTTTGGTCAATTTAGTGATGTCTAAATTGCAACTTTTAAATGTCAACCTGGGGCTCGTAAGCTGATGAAGTGAGGTGTACTGTATGTACTTATGCAACTATTTCTTAAGCTTTTGTCGTTTTTAACTTTTTAGGGTTGTTTTTAAGTATATCTCTCCTAATGTGGTGTGATGAAATAAAGTGAGTGAAGTGTGTGAGATTGTGATGTGCTTCTTAAAACTTAAAAGTACTCTACAAGAAAGCTTGAAATGAAATCAATGCTTAAAGGAAAGTAAAGGCATTAAATAAAAGACTAATGACATTGGCCCAGTGCCTCTGTTGCTGCAAGGAAATGCGAATGAAATCTATATCAAATAATCACTAAGCAATGTTGAAACTAAAGTAAACCTATCTAGAAGAAAGACTAGTCACAAATACTTTAACTTCTTCTTAACCTCTTGCCTTTTAACTGAATGTATAATATGATAAACAATTAAAAACAAGTCAAGCAATTGTGAGTTTCTGAACAACTAAACCAAGCTGCATTAAGTGATGTTTTGGTCCTCAATAAATATATTAAGTTATAAAGAAGAGACCATCAATAGATAAACAACTTGATATCTACAAACAAAAAGCAAATATGCAAATTGACTAAATGATAATGATGAAATAAAGGCTGCAAAACATAGAAGGTCAGCAACATAGACAAGATGATCACACATGTCACTAGTTGTGCAACAGAAAAGCATGAAACTGTCCCGGGCACATCTAAGAAACCTGCATAACACACTGATCAGTCATGAAAAAGTACAGAAATGTAAACAAGCAGAAATTGAAATGTATGTACAGCTATTAAAACGCAGCAATTAAAGGTATTATATACATGAAATAAGAAAACGAAATGCTAGAAATTAAAAACACTGTACAGGCCTTTAGTAAACAGGGGCCCTCTGCCTACTCCAGCCGTTTCAAAGATCAATCACACGCGTAAATGGAATAACAGTCTTCTCATGTATTGCGCATAAAATAAGAAAATACAGTGGGAGTTCAAAGGTATAAAAACAACAGCTAACAACTAACTTGTAGAATGTTCAAAGACGCTTTATTTATAATTGCAGAAGGTAAACTAACTTAACGAAATCTAAGTAATTCAAATAGCTGAATTGAAACACGTAGTCCTGCTACGTCCTCGGATCTAGGCAACGGTCATCGTGGGCATTCAATCCGCTATTGGATTATGTCTCCCACTACTTTCACTGAGGACGATGCCACCTATTCCTCACGCGCTCTATAACAGAACACGCAGAGTCGTGCCACCGCCAATGACCTCTGTTTGACCGAAGTTGCCTCCTCGTTGACCACGGGTTGGAGACTGGTTTGGATGATCTGGAGGGACACACACCATGTCCTTGGTTCCACGAACTTGCCCATGTGGCTCTTCTTCCCAGAGGACACCTGGAACATAGCGTTTAATAAAACAGTTGCGGAATCCGGGGTTGGCTGCGGAAACTAGGATCAGCTGCAGAAAACCCTGTGTAAACCCTGTATGAACTGCGGAAACGAAACACCTTGGACCAAAATTCTAAACCAAACACAGTCATTAACATAATTAGAAAACCATGTAAAAAGTCCTATAATACAATGATTTGAGCAAATTGATGGAGGGAATGAGTGGCAAAATAGGAAAATGAATAGGAAAAAGAGGCTGGGAGGATGTGTAAAGAAGTGTAGGTTTGAGGCTCAACAAGGAGATGAAGGGAGTGCACCCTTCAGTATGTACTCATCATATATACATTAAGGAAGATTGCAAACTAGTTAGGTAGCCTTAAAGGAGGATGAATCCAGCCCTTAAAGACATTGTTAAGGAAGAATTGCAAAAATTACTTGATGCAGGATTCATCTACCCCATCTTTGACAGTGAATGGGTCTCTCCTTTGGTGCTAGTGCAGAAGAAAATGGTAAGTGGAGAATCTGTGTCGATTATTGGGAACTGAACAAGGCCACTAAAAATGACCATTTCCCTTTTCCTTTCATAGATCAAGTGTTAGATGGTCTGGTGGGGAAGAAGTTTTTCTCCTTCCCAGATGGGTTTAGCAGGTACAATCAGATTCAAATCAGCCCGGAAGACCAAGATAAGACCACTTTCACTTGTCCTTGGGATACCTTTGCATACCAGATCCTTCCTTTTGGTTTTTGCAACGCTCCAACCACTTTCTAGAGAGCAGTATTGAGTATATTTTCTGAACTGGTTCATGATGTAGTGGAAATATATATGGATAATTTTACTCCTTATGGTTCTAACTTTCAAGAAGCTTTATCTAACCTAGGAAAAGTTTTGGACAAGTGTATTGAAATGAACATATCCCTCAGCCTGGAAAAATGTGAATTTTGGATGACTGAAGGGACCGTGCTAGGTCATGCAATATCTCAACAAGGATTGAAGGTGGACCCCAACAAAATTGCCATCTTCCAAAGGGTCCCACCTCCTCAAAAGGTGAGAGATGTCTGAAGTTTCCTAGGCTTAGTAGGATATTACAAAAGATTCATTAAAGAATTTAGTAAGTTAGCCTCTCCATTGTTTGGTCTTTTGAAAAAAGATGTCGAGTTCATATGCACTGAAAACTGTCAAGAAGCCCTAGGTACCTTGAAAAGAAAACTTGTGACTGCCCCAATTTTGAGAGGCCCAAACTGAGCCCTACCTTTCCACATTCACATAGATGCCTCGAACAAAGAATAGGAGCAGCCTTAGGAAAAATTGATGAAAAATTACCTTATGCCATATACTTTATAAGTAAAAATTTGTCAAAGGAAGAGTTAAACTACACGGTAACTGAGAAGGAACTCCTAGCTGTAGTGCATTCCTTAAATAAATTCAGACATTACATCACAGGCTATCAAACCTTTGTACACACTGATCATGCTGCAATTAGGTATTTAATGAATAAACTAGATGTAAATTCTCACATTATTAGATGGTTGCTTTTATTGTAGCAAATTGATTTAACCATTGTTGATAAGCCTGGTAAATAAAATGTTGTTGCTGACTTTTTGTCTAGAGTAAATTTTCCTACAGGTGAAGAAGGAATGGTGGATGATCAAATTCCAGATGAACACCTATTTGCTATCTTAGTACTCTCTCCTTGGTTTGCTGATATAGCAAATTACTTGGTTTCAACACAGTTCCCACCACACCTGTCCTCAAAAGAGAAGAGAAAGATCGTGAGGAAAAGCACCCCTTTCACTTGGATTGGGAGAAATATCTTCAAAATTGGCCTAGGCCAGATCTTAAGAAGATGTGTTAGGGGGGAGGAAGTTTTTGAAATTCTCCTAACTTGTCATGACGGTCCTTGTGGAAGCCATTTTACAGCAAAGAGGATTGCCTTCAAAATCTTGCAAGCAGGCTACTATTGGCCCACTCTTCATCAAGATGTGAAGAGATATACTAGGCAATGTGATCGGTGCCAAAGCATGGGGAAACCTACTCCAAAGGATGAGATGCCCATGCAACCTCATGTGACCTTTGAGCCATTTGAGAAGTGGGGCATGGACTTTCTGGGTCCTATCAACCCTCCTTCAAAACAAAGGCAATACATCATTGTGTGCACTGATTATATGACAAAATGGGCAGAAACGAAAGAAATCAAGGTAGCAACAGAGGAAAAAGTAGTTGATTTTTTAAGAGAAAACATATTCTATAAGTTCGGGTATCCAAGAGAACTGGTTATAGATCAAGGCAGTCAGTTCACTTCCAATTTGATTGAAGACCTGTTCACACATCATAAAATCAAGCACAATACTTCCACCCCTTACCATCCACAAGCCAATGGGCAGGTGGATGTCACTAAGAAAGCTTTGGAAGGAATTCTAACCAAGGTAGTGAGAAACAACAGAAAAGATTGGGTAGATAGACTAGTTGAAGCCACCTGGGCCTACAACACAACATGGAAGACCATCACAGGGTTCACACCCTATGAACTGGTCTATGGGAACAAGGCTTTGCTGTCAATAGAATTTGAATACAATACACTAAGGATGGTAGCTCAGTTGGACCTAGACTTCAACAATACATAGAGGGAAAGGCTGCTGCAGCTCAATGGATTGGATGAACAAATATTGCATGCCCTTCTCCACACACAGGTAGTTCATCTTCAAAGGAAAGTGTGGCATGACAAAAATATCAAGGAGAAGCAATTCCAAGAGGGAGATTGGGCACTACTCTATGACTCAAGGTATAAAGACTTCAAAGACAAGCTGAGGACAAGATGGCTGGGACCCTACACAGTGGAAAAATGCAATGAAAATGGTTCAGTTCTGATCAGAACCATTGATGAGGAAGCCATCCCCATTCTTGTCAATGGACATAGGTTGAAAATTTACAAGAAGACCCTCTCCAAGCAAGAGTTCATTGAAAATCTAAATAAGATAGTGTTGGTAGTGGAGCAGGTCTTAGCCTCCACTCCACCCACTCATTGAAGAAGCAGAAAAAAGAAAAAATAATAAGGACTCAAGCGAAAACCTCCTTGAGGCGCTTGAGTCCCATCATTGGGTTGAAAAACTCTTTTGAGACAGCCTAATGATGAAAAAAATAAAAAAGAGAGATAATAAGATCCCTGGGTGAAAACCTCCCTTGGAGGCACCTAGGGCAGGCAATTAGGGTGAAAACCTCTGGGAGGCGCCCTAGTTGTCTTTCAAAAAAAAAAAACAAAAAAAGAGAGAAAAACAAAGAAAAGGAGGAGAAAATAGAATTTTAATATGCATTACAGGTTACAAGTGGACCACAGGAAGCAAGAGAAGATGCCAAAAATCCTATTTCACCTCCTCCAGACTCTTCTCCATCATTTCTGACCTTTCTTCCACCTCACTGTGTTTTTTTCCAAAGACTATGTATCCTACAAGAGACCCTGTGTGTTTTGTAGGAGGCTCCTGTAGAAATCACAGAGAGCTAGAAATGGTCTCAAAAAGCAGTTTTAGGGGTTGAGAGATTTCATGAAGAGCATGTAGGCCTTCCTATAGCTATCCACCCTTCTCGCCATTCATCTCACACTTGCACCATCTCACCATCTCGATTTCTTTCCTTCCTGTAAAAAAACACAGAAACCATTTTTTTAGAAAAAACAAAAAAATAAAAGGAACAACGCCTCCAAATCTCATCTGCAACTTACCAAGTACCTCTCTATCTTCATCAACATCTCTAGTATCATCCTCACAGCTCTCGGCACAAAAATCAGCTAAAATTTTTAAAGGGAGAAGCAACTACATGAGCTCCTGTAGGATTTCCTGTAGCAGCTGATCCCCTTAAAATCAAGCCACAACAGCAAGATAGGTGCATCCGTAGGATTGAAGAGGATGTCTGAAGCCAGATCCAGTGAGAGGGTACCTACATAAAGCAAAAAAGCCACACATCAAGGAGTAGAAAGCATAAAACAGAGGAGATGCATGCATGCAACAACTGAAATATGAGCATGTAGCAACAAAGGAACTAAGATGCCCCACAACATGAACATTCGACTTGCAGGTAAGTGTCTAACCCTATCCTCTGCTGCATCTGGGTAATTCAAAAATATGCATAAGCGAATGAGATGGTTAGGGTTGAACGAGAAAAGGTGGCCAGTTAACTGGCTACCTTCATCTAGTTGACTGCGCTCATTCGGAGATGCCACCACACATGCGCCTAGTCAACTCACAGAAAATCCAATGGACAGGTAGTGGAGGATATACAAACTCTGATGCAATGATGGGAAGTGATTGTAGGAAGGAGTCATGAGGAGTCATGATGACAAGGTAGTTGGGACTAATGGTCTAAATATGGTAACATACCTTTTTGCCAGCTCACCCCATCACCGGAAATATCTCAAAAAAGACATAAGTACTCCTCCTCGAAACTCCTTCACCACCTTTTCTTCCATTTCATCCTCGTCCAATTAGCTGCAGCAAGCTCTATATCACCTCCATAGCCTTAAAACCATCGTTCTCTCTCATTTTCAGCTATCCTCTTGCTATCGGTGTTCTACAAGAGTAATAACATGTTCTACAGGAGCACCTACAACCAGTTCTACAGGAAGGGCAGTAAGTAGTTTTTAAGGAGAAAACATGGGATTTTTGCTAGATTTATGGCTTGAGGAGGTAGGTTCTATGCATACCCACCTTGATTATTAATATGTGCAAGGAATGATACAGTTTTAAGGAGGAATTAAGCTTGTAGGAGAAGAGGAATTCCATAAAAAAATTTCTTCCTGTTTTCTTTAAACAATAAAAAAAACACACACATACACAGAGTCTTTCTCTGTTTTCCCATTCCTTCAAAATTCTTGTCTCCATCTCTATTTTGGGTGTTCAAAGTGGGTATAAGAAAAATGACAGGGGGATTCATGAGGAACGAGCCCATAAATTCAGCTAGGATCCATGAGCATCCCGAAGTAGTAGCCATTTTCACCAGAGCAAATTGGATGCCATTCTTTGAAAAATTCTGAGGGTTTGATGAAGAAGTGGCTTAGGAGTTTTCACTTTCTTTAGTCCCTCACTCAAGGACCCATGCCACTGTTACTTTGAGGGGTCTCTACATGGAAATCACCCTAGAGTATATCAGTAGGGTTACCACACTTCCCCTTGGATAACCGTGGAGCAAAGATGAAAAGCCAATTGGGAAATCTGCTAAGAAAAACTTCTTCCAAACAAATGAACATCCTGTAAAAGACAAAAATGGTATTAGAAGAACAAGCATACCTTACCCTAGGGATGAGGTCGGTTACCAAATTATCAAGTGTATTTCCTGTGAAGGAAGGTATAGCATAGTTTATGGCTACCATTTCAGACTCCTCCATGAGCTGAGATATGGCATGGAAACTCCAACACCCCAGAAACTTAGCATTCCCCATTTTCTCCTACAGTCCCTTATAGACTCCAGCATTAAGTTGAAGGCATGAGGTCCATATCAGTTGGCTCACCATGGGTTGATTAAACTATTTGTGGAAGAAGGCCTCCATACCTTCACAATCCCCATAGCATGGGAAATATTTAGAAATATGATAGGAGAAGATGATATAAAGGCCCTCACATATGACCACCGTCCTTTTGAAAGTGAAGGGGAAGAGCAACAAGGGGAAGGGGAGGAAACTGAGGAACAAAAAGAGGAGGAAGACACCAAAACAAAGAAGGAGGAAACTAAACCAGAGGAGGAAGACACCAAAACAAAGAAAGAGGAAACAAAACCAACAGAGTCAGAGAAGAAGAAAGGGGAAGAAAAGACATAAGGAGGAAACTAAACCAGAGGAGGAAGAAACCAAAATAGAGAAAGAGGAAACAAAACCAAAAGAGACAAAGAAGAAAAAAGGGGCAAAAAAGATAGAAGTGTCTCCTAAGACCCTAGAAAGGGAGGCAATAGCTACTCTTGCTACCCTCAGCATCCCAGTGAAACCAAAAAAGAAGAGGAATAGACGAACATCAATGTATTTTAGGGCTCCAAAAAGCACAAGGATAAAAATAAGAAAACCACATCCATCTTCAACAGTGCCCATTGTAATTGAAGATTCACCCACTATCAAAGGCGAAAGTTTTAGAGTGAGGATAACAAGAAGAGCTACAGAGTATTTATTCTGTCTAATATGCTCTTCTTTTATCATCATTCTCAAACCCTGATGATGGATCCCATTTGGGATTTGAAATGTTGGTATAAAATTGTTCATACTATGGATTCTCCGGTCAATGATTCAAAAGATACAAACCATAGATCTCTTAAGTCCAAAATCTTATCCCTGTACGGAGGGGATACTTGGAGTGAAATCCTTTTACTCGAAAGTTTTAGAGTGAGGATAACAAGAAGAGCTGCAGAGTATTTATTCTATCTAATTTGCTCTTCTTTTATCATCATTCTCAAACCCTGATGATGGATCCCATTTGGGATTTGAAACATTGGTATAAAAATGTTCATACTGTGGATTCTCCGGTCAATGATTCAAAAGAATCTCCCTCTAAAACCTCCATCACATATGAAAGAGTAAGTCCCAGATCTTCCATCTGGAAGGAAAGAGTGCAACTACAGGACTAAAAAACAACTCTATAGGAGGCACAGACTATTCTACAAGAGACCTTAACTAAGCTATAGGAGACCGAAAAACTTGAGAAAAGGGTAGAAGAAAAGCCAAATGGGAGAGGAAACAATAGAGACTCAAGAACTTGACCCCAAGCCTAGTTTGGGTTCTTACTACAATCTTCTTGAGGGGGGGAAATTATTCCACAAAAATTTGCAGTCCCACTTTTCTTTGAGTTGGAAAAAGAAATAATAAGGAGCCATAGATGGATGCAAATCACCAAATCTAATGGGGTAGAGGATATTGGCCACATGGAGAACAAGCTTAGAGAAATGGGCAGGGAGTTAAGTGCTGTAAGACATAGAGAGGCAATCACAAGAACTCACTTGGAAGCAGAAAATGAGTTGCTGAGAAGACAACTGCAAGAAAAGGAGACACAATTGGCATGCATGGTCAGCTGGTCTATGGAGGAACTACAATGTAGAACACCAACAAAATCAAATGGAGTATACCTCAAAGACAAATGGCTACAGTTTCAGATCAATACTTTGGCACAGAGAGGCACAATGCCTTTCTAAGATTATAAACAATTTACAGACCTATGTTACCAAAGTTCAACAGAAGACAAGGCAAAGATAGTAGATTTCTATTTGCATAACATGGCCCTCACTGATATGAACCTATGGGACCCCAATGCTAGGTTAGGGGAATTGCAACTGATGGCCATGGCATCATGGATGAATCATGAGGAGAAAAGGGAAACATAAATCAAAAAGTTGATGGCAAAAGAGCAAAATAAACCCTTAATGATTAGATCTGAGGCATCAGACCCCATGGCTCTCATCAGCACACACCAGTTGCTTGCAAATAATCCTCAAAGTGCCCCTAAGTATATCAATGATCAGGCTCAGGCCATTGCACATTTTGAGGACATGGAAAGATTACTTGGGGAAGACTGTATTCATGCTTGTATAAGGAGGTGGAACATTCTCCCACATAGTCTCCAAATCAGGGAGTATCACTCCCCAAAAAGGATGAAAGAAGCATTAAGGAGAGTGCCATTGTACAAGCATTTGATGCAGAGTTTGAAGGCCAATTGGATTGGCCTCAAATTGAGTCCCCCACTGCTGCTAGACCTATTGGAAGGTAGAAAAGAGGAAGAAGAACAACAACAGTGAGAAGAGGTGGACAAAAAGGCAGGATTCCATGACAAAGAAGAGGACCTCACATTAGAAGCATTGAATGTCAAGGAGGCCATCAGGGCCATCAAAGATGAGGAGATGGACTAGTTGCTCAGAGGATGAGAAACACATTCAGTAGGGGGTGATGATGAGCCCCATAAATGGGTAATTATATGGGCTCATTTTTCCTCCTAACTTAACTTAATCCACCATTTGCATTAGTTTATTGCATGTTTTTTTATTATATTTATGCTAATAGAGTGACTTGGGTTGGTCATTATGACATGGAGTCTAATGTGTGCTTAATGCAGATTTTTGGTCAATTTTGGAGACAAGTCAAAGATTTAATGGACATTTGGCAGCAAATATTTGAAGAAGACAAGGTAGAGGATTTATAGGAGGGTATCCCACTTATTTATGACTCCCCACTTCGAATTCTCCATCATGTAGCTTGGAGCACAAGCAACCACATCAATGCACCAAAGAGGTAGCCAAGCAAGTGGAGAATAACTTCTGTTTATCTCAAGTTTTGGGAGCCAAGCATACCTAATTTTAAGGAAGCTATTGGGAGCTTCAGTTGTATAAGTAGAGAGGCCTAGGGCCTCATTAGGTTGTTGGAAGTTAGTCAAATTTTCGATTTTTTGTTGTAGCTTTGCTTTGCTCAACTTTGAGCTTACTTTTGATGACAATTTCATGTGATCCTATTATTATTTTGATAATGAAGATGGGATCTTGTTCGAGCTAGCACTGAGTTACCTCAGAGGGCTGAAGATCTTGGGTTAGGGCCCAATCCAAGCAGCCAAGCTCCTCTTGTTTTGCATTTATATGTTTTGTTTCAGTTTATGAATTAGTTGTTGTTAGATAGATTTCTTTCTTAGTTAAGAATAGGTTGCTTTTGGTGATTTAGAAGGTTGTTTCCATTTCAGTTTTCTATAGTAGGTTGAATAGTGATAGAAAGAAGATACAAAAAGACCATCAATAGAGCCTTGGCTTCCTTTCATCCCCTTGGGACCATGAAATGAGGCCAAGACCCTCTTGCTGCCACAAAAACACAGATTTTCCTTTTCCATAGGATTTCTAGTGTTGCAATTTGTTAGAAGGTTAATGCTTTTGTTGTAGATCTATTTCACCATGCTCATTTATATCTTTGCAATAAATTTCCTTCCCTTCTTTCTTTCCATGTAGCATTTTTCAACATTTACTTTCCTAGATCAAAATTTAGACTAGCTTGATGCAAAGTTCTATTTTTTGATGTAGCTACTTTCCTTTCTTGCTTAATCTCATGATGTGAGTTTCAGTTCTCTTGCCACAATTATCCTCTCACAATAAGTCAACCAATCAGACAACACCATTTCTCTTTGATCTATGTTCCATAGGTCACCCAAAGTCCCTCACAAATCTGCCTTAGTTTTTTGCACTTTCCTCATCGACTTTCCTCTCTTTCCTTGATCAAGTCCAACCATATTTCTCTTTCCTAATCCTTCTTGATGAACCCTAGAAACCTTAACACATCACCCTAGCCTTTAGCAACCCATTCCACTCACTATTCCACCTTCAAAACCTCCAAAACTACTCTCGGCATCCTCTTGTAGACCTCTTGTAGATCCCCTGCAGCCTCCTTTAGATTTTCTTGTAGGTATCTTTTTGAAGTCCGATTGCAAGAAAAGCCTCTAGAAGTCCACCTGGGACCTCCTGGGACCCATCCACACCTTCCTACACCTATGCAAACTCCAACTTCACCCTCCATCGCCACCTAATCACTACCACATTCACAAACAAATAAATTACATGCATGACAAAAAAATATGTTTTTTTCTCATTTCCTTCTAGAAATAGCTTGAGTAGATGTTGTTTACTTCCTAGATTAAGTAATGGCTTTTATTTAAAGGTTTGTATCTCTCTTTCTACAAAATTAGGATTAGTTGGTTAATTAGGGTTTGCTAGATTTACCTTACATTTCGGTCTTCTTCTCCTTTCTGCAAGTAGAGTAGCCTCTATAGAGTAAGATTTCCTTTCTTTCATCACATATAGAGCTTCTTCTAGAATCCATAGAAGTTGACTTGTGCCCCTATTGATCTTGCGCCAGCTGACCATGTGACAACCTACAGTAAGAACTAGTATTTGTGCATCCAACATTGTCGCTTCCAAGTTTGTTACAAACTACTGGGTTGATAAAAGTAAAGTAGGAAACCAAGGACTTGCATCATTATTGCTGCAATATTGGTGCTCACCAATGAGCTAATATTCTAAGGCTCTGCGGTTTTCCATTCTTGTGAAAGCCTCTATGCGTAGAATAGGCACGATATATTCCAAAGGCATTACAACTTCCACATCATAGACCAATCGGAAAGGTGTCTGACCAGTAAGATTTTTGCAAGTAGTTCTGTATGCCCATAACACTACTGGTATGTGAACATCCCAATCATTTCACTGTGCATTGCAAACCTCATCAACGCATTCTCCAATATCTTATTAAAAGCCTCGACCGTGCCATTGGCCTGAGGATGATACAGTGTACTATTTTGGTGATAAACTTGGAACTCTTTTGTAAGCGCACTAATCATTTTATTAAGAAAATTCATTCTATGATCACTCGTCAAAACCTTCGTGCAACCAAACCTGGTCAACACATATTCGAACAAGAATTTTGTTGTCGTTGCCCCTGTACAGTCTTTCACGGGCTATGCCTCTGCCTGTTTGGTCAAATATTCATTTGTGGTGATGATATACTGCGCACCAGTTTTCTTGCCTGGAGGTTGAATCACTCCTACAAAATCAATTTCCATTTCTCAAATGGCTGCAATGACAGCTATGGATTCAAAGGCAGCTCATCCCTTCACAATGGCCTATGCATCCTCTAACATGCATCACA
Organism: Pinus taeda; assembly: GCA_000404065.3. Classification (NCBI taxonomy): domain Eukaryota; kingdom Viridiplantae; phylum Streptophyta; class Pinopsida; order Pinales; family Pinaceae; genus Pinus; species Pinus taeda. The sequence goes on along the minus strand of APFE030602946.1, from coordinate 164,471 downwards.
TGCCCTACAATATACTTTAGAATCCTTATGCATCGTTGGCACCACATCGTAGTGCGCAAAATATTCTGCGTTGTTGCTTTTCCTACATAATGTCCTCCCACAACTCCTCCATGAGCTTCAATGAGGATACTGTTTCTTTCAAAGTTAGGCACATAGGGTCGAAGTATTTCATCCAATCCTATCTTATACAAATGGCCTACAATAACTGAAAATTCTGTCACATGCACCACCAATTCCTTCTTTTGTTGACTGGTGTATCCCTCTGGATCCATCCTTGTGGTAAGAAAGTGGATAATATCTGCAAAGTGATTATCCGCTACGTGCACCATGAAGAGTTGCGCATTAGGCAACCATTCCTCCAAATTGGTAGGC